>JBBJLR010147146.1:0-15655 GCA_037577145.1 Brachypetersius gabonensis
AGGGAGAGGGAGAGAGAGAGAGAGAGAGAGAGAGAGAGAGATAGAGAGAGAGACCACTGTCTCACGGCACTAAAATAAAATGTTCTGCCGTCTAGAAGAATGCGATTTCTCTTCATTGTCCTGCTCTACAGAAGAACCTAAACAGTCCAGATAAGGCTATTTCTTCCCTTTGTGTTTTTCCCCACCTGGAGCAGAGCTACATGGAGGGCATGCCAGTTAGTCTGTTTTCATCAGATACCTTTATTAGATCAGTGAAAGTTTGGAACAACTCCAACAGTCTTCCCTTTGTCTGCCAATGTGACAGAAGATCAGTGATGGAAAATATTATGTATTTAACTTTCACTCACATAGTTTACTGACTGTTGACCACATAGTTTTTTGCTCATCCTGAACTTTTTATTTTGTTAACAAACAAGAGAAGTACTAGAATTGAAAAAAACTTTATTGAGGACTTTTCTTGAAATGCTTAATCTCAGAGAAAAGCATGGAAATGTGCAATGTCTTTATTTGTAAGGTGATTTTGATTACATTTTTAACAATATAATCATGCAACAATAACCTAACCCAACAATACATAAGCCATAGAGGAGAACAACGCAAGTCATAAAGAAGTCGAGGGAAAGAGTTTTTTTTGTTTTGTTTTTTTTTAGAAATAAGTAAGCAGTAGGAAAGGGACACAGTTAGTCGCCAAAGTGCTAACTATGTCCCTAACTAGTGACAATTTAATATTGACCAATCAGTACTAAACTTATTACTAATTTAGAACTGGTTGTTGATAACCCATCATTGGTCCGGTAAGTAACTGCAAGGGACACTCTGAAAATTAAGGTGCCATACAGTTCTTTAGAAAGAGGGGTCTCAAAAAATACAAGAGGTTCCCTTAACAAACCAGCAGATGTCTCTTTACATAACTATTATGTCAGTCAGATCTGAGGGTGAAGAAACTTTTTTAAAATTTAAAGAACCTTGACATAAAATAGAACAGGATGTCCTAGAACTGCCTAGATCCTAGATCTTTATTTAGCAACCTTTATTTAGGTATAGGGATATAGGACTGTATATCCAACCCACCAAAGCTCCACTAACTATTCTTTTTATATTTATTTTTGTTTTTTTTAATGGGGCTTGCACTCTGCTTCTGCTATCACGGCCAACTTCAGTGCCTGTTCAAGGAATCCAAGGGGGTTTCTTGGAAGACTACCACATTTTTCCCCTCCCATAGTTAAGTTTTAAATTTTGATTGTCTAGCTCTCCTTGTTTGGGCTGCAAGCTTTCTGCCAAAATGTGTGTTCAAGAGGACAAGTTGTGTTCTTAGACTTTTGGCAAGAATAAAGATTAGCTCACTGGCCCATTGATAGACGTATTCAAAAATTGAACATAAAACTATGTAGACTATATGCATGGAGTATGCCTGTGTGGCTGTGTGACTGGCTGGCTGTCTGCTTAAGGACTTCTCACATAAACACCTTTCTAAATGGTACTTAATAGGAAACCATTGAACCATGTTTTACATTGATTTCTTTACGTAGATATCAAATTACTGGACATACAGTTCTTACTCCTAAACAAAGCATCTAACATGAGCATTATAGCATTTATGGGCCTTAAAGGCACTTCTGCTTACCAGTTGACACATTAGAATCATTGCATCAGGTAAAACACATTAATTAAGCAAGTTATACCTCTGGACATAATCACACACCTTTATCCAAACCAGACGACTTTAAAACAAGCAGTGAAATATGTCTGGCCTGTCTAAAAAACTGATAAGTTAAGCCAGTTGTGCACTGGCCATTGACTGGACTGACTCAGCCAACATCTAAGGTGGGTTTGGTATGAAATGGAGCTGGACTTCGCAGAACACTGTAAGCCTTTAATGCAGAACACTGTAATCCCGTAATTGGACACAACAGGCTGCTTTTATTGCCTCTCCTCAGACATGGCTGAAACCATTTTTACTTGTACAGTTTGATGGAGCAGCATAGTTATGTGATGAAATAATCATGGAATGAATACAGCATGAAAAAAGAGCTGCACAGAGGAGATATACATTTCTTTCTTGGGCTGCCACAGAGTGTATTACAGTCAAAAATAAACACATGACTGTGGACTTTCCTTCGTGTGAAATAAATTCCAAACTATATCTTATTTCATCCCAAAATGCATGAAACGCATTAGATAAATATATCAATTTCATGAATCTACATGAATCAATGGCTGACAAGAAATGAAAAACTAGTATCTTAATAAGATACTGGATTGCCATTAGTCACAACCCAAACAATACATGTTGGAGAACAATCCATTTTGACATGAACACTTAATGACTCAATAAGACTCAAAACCCAAACTGGAAGAAACATGGCGGGGAAGAGAAGTTCAGTTTATTTTACTGAACACATTCTTTCAAACTGTTTGTGAATTGAGAATCTGATTTAGGTGATTTTTTTTTATCATCAGTAGCTGTGTCACAGTATCAACATTGACAAGTCGACCCAAATAATAGGAACTCTTGTGTCAGGATGGCCGAATGGTCGCCAGACTCAACGTTCAGTGCTTCTGTGCAGACGGGCTTTCTGGTCTCTGAATGGTTCAAATCTTACTTCTGACACAACCTTTCAAGGCAGTTGGTGTTTTAGTGGATCATGAGTTGCCCCTGTTATCAGAAGGTTGTGAGTTTGAATCATAGGACTGTTAGTGGCACCACTGAGGTACCATTGAGCAAGTACCATCCCCACACATTATTTCGCTGTCTGTCCACTTCTTCACTTGGTGAAAGGGTCACTTATCGCATTTAGTATTGTAGCAAGTATCCATTAAAACATTTAAAATCATGAAACCACATGCTTTCGCAAAATGAATCTTCTGTAGAACTTCATCTCTGTCCTCTGTGAAGAAAGTAAAAGGAGGGGAAAGTGAAAGGAATCAGTCAGAAAGTGAGGCCCGTAGGTGATTAAAGAGGTGATTATAATAGCAGCGAATGGTATAAAATATCACATGAGCATGCAAACATATGTAGCGCTACAACCCACTGGAAACTCAGATGTCCTCCAGGAATTTTACTGTTTTCTGGATGCAAGAGATCTCTTTTACTAAGAAGACACCGCCCTGATGAACTAATTCAAGACAAATAACCCTTTATAATGTTAATGATTCATTTGCATCATGCTGTACGGCTCTCTGGAAGTAAATGCAGTGGTTATCTTTCTACACTTATCTATAAAAAAAATATTTTAAATGGTCATCTGTATTTGATTAAAAAAAAGCATTCTATGCATTTAGCATTCTATGTATTTAGAAGAGGGTTTGGAAATGTTAAGAAAACTTAATATTGTTAATCAGACTGATACAAAACACAGAACGCTTCACAATTTTGCATGTCAGGGGCCATGCTAATCATCTGTGTACCGTTCCAATTTTACTATATGTGCTGCCGGAGCATGCACAATCAGTCCATTTTAATGATCGGACTTAAACATCGGTATACTTATATCACAAAAACAGATAAAGGCTCACTGAGTGTGATTGCAATGTGTGGACCTCTATATCATTTCTTCGTTCTTAGTGAAATGCTCTGTGTCTGACTCCTGGACACTGTCAAATCCTCACACCCACCCAGTTACGCACTGCATTTGCTTTTGTGTGGTCAGTACTGGTTTCCCCATGCCAACTCAGAGAGGCATATCAGTTATGTATAAAACTGTCAACTGAAAAGTGCTCATTTTCAGTTTACCTAACGTCTACCTTGCATTTACCTAATGTCTATTGCCTATATAAGGACTTGTATGCTGCTTGGGTTGACTCCCACTTGTTCTCTCACCAAAACGGAAGGGGAAACATGGTTTGGATATGTGGATTGGGTTTTAGGGTAGCTTTAGATAAATTGACATATTCTTGGGCCACATCTCATGTGAAGATTAGCCTTCACAGTCAAGCCTGTGTCAGAGGGGGAATCAGTAACATAGAGGTTATGGAGTATTCAAAAACAATAAGACATTTGAGTATTTTATTACAGTTCAGGGTTGTTGTTGAGCAAAATACCAGAAAAAAGATGAAAATGCAGAGTCATGTAGAGTCAAGTTATATTGTTGACAAAATACGATATGATGCACCATTGTTCAACAAATTTATTTTTTATTTACCATAGGTTTCAAATTAATCCTGGGGATATTTAAACACCACTTTTTTGTCATGGTCCATTTTGTCCCCACCACCTTTGGAAAAGTCTTTAGATTTTGTTTTCCCTTTCCTGTCAACAAAAATGATGAGCAGTCCTCAACACTTTAGAAACCAAACAGGTGCCTAAGGTAAAAAACCCAATAAACATGTTACAATATGATGGTAAAAAAAATCATTAAGAATGTGATATTTTTTAGAATATGGTGCATTTATTCTGAATTCAATTTATGTTTGCAATCACATGTGTGTATATTGGGTTTTTTACAATAATTCAAATGTGACAATCAGGTTTTAAAACAGGAATATCTGTTTCACAATATCTGTCGTTTTCATTGTGTATCTAATTGCTAATGACAAAAAATGTATTTCCACTAAAGAAAGTAGGAAGCAAACAGGAAAAAAGCTTTGTTAGTTGGGACATATCTTAAAAACAAATATGCATCAGTGCTAAACATTAGCTGGTAATTTACAGCCTCAAAATAAAGACAAAACTATGAAAAAAGTGTACTGGGTAATATGACCCTAAAGAGTGGAAAAATGAGAACTAGACTAGACTTTGCTTGATTTGGTCTGCACAAACATATGCTGTGAGTTTTATGAGGTAAAACCTTTATACCTCACAGTAAAAACAAATGTCGATTCAGAGCAATAGTGTTACAGAATAGTGTCCACTTCACATAGTTCCACACGCAGAGATGAATAATGTTGTGTGGGTTTGTTAGGGTTAGGACAGTTGTCTTGTGAGAAGAATAAAAACATTTTTGCAAGCCTGTCTGGTTTTAACTGTGGTAAAGTTACTCACAATTTTTGCACTTTATAAGATTTAAGACTTATGTTAGAAGATACGTTTTGGAAAAAAGGTCAACATATTGGTCCATTCAGTTGTTTCTCTGTAAAGAATATAATCATTATAATACAACAAAGTGACTGTGGTTCAGCTTTAAAAACAACATTACAGAGTCTGACCTCACTTGAGTTATGCTGTGTGATGTTGCCTTCCACAGGCCTTCTTCTCATGACTCACTAACTGGGGGGTTAAAACAATAATACAACAATAACAATGTTTTAAGCAAGTACAGTACAGTGCCACAGCTCCATTAATCAAAACGTCCAGCAAAAACAGGATCAGGATAGAAAAGAAATGTGGGAAAAGGGTCAATGGGGCCTGACTTGAGAGCTTTGCATTATAGTCTAGGGTCTCAAGGGATGTCAATGGGTGGACATGACTATTTAATCTGTCTTCTAGAATGCCAAAAATGAGGCCCGTGGGTAAAAGTTAGAGCATTTGTTTGGGCCTGCCCTATGTTGTTGAATCTCCTCATTCAATAACATTTTATAGTATGTAAGTTAAATGAAGGCTTGTGCTAAGTAGTTCAGTTGTCATAAATGTCACTTTAGTCATTTTTTATATCATTACAACAATTACTACCACAAATTTTAAGGATAAGCCTTCATTAATGTTAATGTAGGTTTATGTCCTGAATGATCTATGAAAATGTCAAACTGGCCTTCACTGAACCTTTATTTCATATATTCTTTCTTTGTATTAGTTTAACTTTGTGCCCTTAACACACATTACACTTAGGCCCCCAAAACGTTTGTGGATCCTTGTTGCAGTTTCATTGAGCCCTTAGACATTAGGCTTCTGTTCACAAGTCAGACCAGAAGTCATACTTCTCAAGATTCAAAAACTGAATTTGTTGAATGTGCTCTGGTCCACATCTTGCTGCATCCAGACAGGTGAGAACTTGTTTGGCTGTTTGAATCAGAAGTGTGGGTCCAAGATGAGGTAATGGGCCTGTGTCTGAATTGGTCGGCCTGAATGAATACTTCACCCAAAAATGGTAGCAGTAATAGAAAGGGAGCAGCAAAAATGGTAGAATGCTTCAAAGCACATGAGTTCTGCAAGCACTGCAATTCTGAATTCACATGTTGTCTTATCATTTCAGAATCAGAAAACTTTATTGATCCTGGAGGAAATTACTTATGTTACAACTGCACAGACATGGCAGAGACAAGAACAATATAAAATATAAAGTCAAAAACGTTCTAATGTATTTTTTCTAAACTTATTTATTAAATAATTTGTAGTAAAACATCAATATGAAATACACTATGCTAGATACACAAATACTGGGGTAAATGCTATAGATTATAAATGACTAGTAACACGTATGGTGGTTCGGATAACATTTTTGTATGTAGATCAGAAGTAGATATGTCAGTAATATTGACATAAGTAGTGATATTAACATGGCAAGATTATTGCACATAAACTATTGCACATAAGATATTGCACATACTGATAATGTTTTAGTACTCCATGAGAACATTGCACAACATTGCACATGTTAGACTATTGCACATAATAGTAAGATAGTACTGCACAACATTAGGCTATCCCCTCGGTGTGCACATCTCCTTTGTGTTTTACTTTAGTAGAGTTTTAGCCCTTGTGTTCTTGTGTTTGGTTTTTGAAAAAAAAATTGAATCTGGAAAAATGGAAATCTGCACCTGCGCCTCCTTCCCACACTGGTACACACCCATTGTGATAGGTGAGGATTAAATCTCCTGAAAATAATTTTCCTATATGCAGTAAATATCACTATTCATTCACATTTTCTGCCTCTGAAAAGGACAATGTACAAGGTACGTAAACATTCCTTTTTAGTTAATTTTACTTTCATTCTTACTTTAACTTGAAGTTTGCTTACCATTTGCTTAGTCTATTTCATTCTTATGATATACAAAGGTATGAATCAAATGAGGAGGTTGCTGAAGGAAACTCCTTTGAAAATTGTTAACTAAACTTAACTAAAATGCAAACTAAAATAATTGTAACGTGTAATTTTTTTTCTTTAAATTTTGCCAAATAAAAGACAGATCTAAAAACGAAATAAAATAAATATTTGGTTCACAGGCACTCCATAATATGTACTGGAATACAGTTTTAAAGTAATCCTCTCATGGAAATGCTACACACAGGATGTGAAACAATATTAAAACACATGGCTTGTTGCTGTACAACTTCTTAGATGAAAAGGTGAACAAACAGACAGTAATGGGTTGTGGCATAATTTGAAGTGACTGCATGCTATGAACCAGTGTTTTAGTCCAGTCCCAAACTTATTTAAGAACAATTAGGTTATTCTGGAATCAGGCCTCTGGCACACACAAATGGAAATGTTATCCAGCATCGGGAAATGAAAAATGAAAAATCTTTAAAAGTCTGACATTTCTTCCTGACAACTTTTGCTGTAATTCAGTAAGGGAAAGGGTTACAGCACTGCACATGACTGTGAATGTTTTGCATTCTCTGATCCTAAAGACAACTGATGTAAAATGATGACGTCAGATGGGTTGAGGCCAAGGCTTTGTGAAGAGCAGAGAGAGAGCAGGCTGGGGAAGGGGGAATCAGGGGAACACAGACACAAAGTGAGATCACACTCTGCCAGGAGTTGACAAGGTCAAAAAAACAGTTTTTGCTTTCCAACTTCTTAACTTTTGTAACAAACGTTGCTGCACTTCTGTGATGCTGGAGGAGGGGTAAAGGTTTTGTTTTATTAGGCAGACAGAGAATTTTGTATACCTCTTGTGATGTATTCATATTCCTGACCAATCTATGACCAATTTATAGCCCCCCCACCCACATTAGGTGAAATTATTATTATTATTATTATTATGTAACACTAAAACACCCTTTTGTATTGCTCGTACAATCTGAAATAGAAAGTATTCTAGCAGCCTAAACCAGATCATCTTCTATGTGGTTGAAAATGTATTGTCAGTACAAACAATAATATTGCATTTTATTTGTAGCTGTTTTTCAAAGTACTCAAGGATATCTTATAATACATGGTAAAATCAGACATGCAGTAGTGTGCAACAGTGTAACAAGACATAAAGTGGAAGAGAGTCAATATTATGGATATCTTGGGGAAGAGAGTTCCAAAGCTCTGGACCTAATGGTGGCCAAACCGGCAGCAGGTACAGTGAGACTGATGGAGGATCTAAGAGTTTCAGACGGCATGTGGATTTGAAGTAGACCAGAAAGCTACGGAGATGCTGGGTTATGATATTTCTTGAAACTGAGAAGCAGAATCTCAAACACTGACATTACTTCCCCCACTCTACCTGGAACATAAGAACCAGTCAATGGAATCATTTAAACCTTTAGAACACAAGCGGCACAGATCCGTGCCGGCAGAGCAACAAAAGTCGTCAAACAGCCAAACAACCCCTTATATGGAAGTTTATCAAGTTTTTGTTGATGCTTGAGGTGCCAGATGTCTTGCTGAGCTTTGTTTGGTGTTCCTATGTCACATATAACCAAAGTTGTAAAAAAAAAAAATAACATAATAAGAATTGATATTGAAAATAGGTTTCAGAAACAAACTGAAACAACAGAAGATCTTTGAACCCAGGTGAACTTTCACAATAGTCTCTGCCCACAAGTGGGTGGGGCAAACCTTCAGAGAGAGGGGCTCCGGAGAGCAGCTGAGCGGCGGCTCACAGAGAGAAAGAGCAGCAAATGGCGTGTGTGTAGGAGAACAAACACTGGTTCTAGGCGGTTTTACACAATTTATGTTTACTGGAATCAGAGTTTGCTGGTACAATCTGAATTATAAGAGATAATAAATCAAGGTGTAGACTCTAACCATGAAAGGGTTGTCAAGGGGCCATGAGTTCACATTATTTCCCTAAAAATATTCCCCTGGAATTTCAGTTCAGTGAAGGTGAGGTTTAATAAATCACCCTCTAAACTTTGCAGGGGTAGACAACTCCAGTCCTGGAGGACCGTGATCCAGCACGTTTTGGTGATTTCCCTGCTCAGAAACACAGTTCACCTCACAAGCTAATTGTCAGGTTTAGTGAATACTATCTTACATGATTCTCTAGTTTCCTGTGCTCAGCAGAAGGCTAGGATGGTTTTTATACACAATGTTCAAATCTTGCAGCAGCGTCAGGTTTTATTTGATGCCATACAGTAATGGATCATCCATAGGGTGAAACCTTGCAGAATGAGATCTTGTTCTCAGCAATGAAGTTTGACTTTGCATTGTTTTCCTCTATGATGTCATGTGGGACACAATGTGCAGCACAGGTGCAAAGTCCCTCGCTGTCTTCAAGCGACTTACCTCTTCAAGGAGCACACTGATGACTAACTAGGCCTCTTGTTATTGCTTACTAATTTATTTTCTCTGTAGTTAGTAAAGAAACAGTTTTCCTTACTTAAGCTTTCCATTTGCAGCATTAATCAGACGCTTTTATTCAAAGGGACTTCCATTCCCTAACCACAAAGGGCAGTCTCCCTGGAACAACTCTAGGTTAAGATGCTAAGGGTAGGAGTTTAACCCATGACCTTTTGGTCCAGAAGAAATTATCCTACACACTAGGCAGCCAACATCCACCTTTAACCTCTGACTTTTCCTTGACAGGATCTGTTACTTAGCTGGCAGTAACTTGGTTGAATAGCAGATCTTGAAAAACATATTGTTGTCAAGCAAATGGTAGGTTTATCGGAACAAAGGTATAATAATAATAATAATTAATAATAATGTGACTACTATTACTACTACTACTAAAACTACTACTATTACTACTACTACTAATAATAATTACTTATTATAAATACTTATTCAGGCACTCACATGTGGCAGTTGTGGGTTAGGAGCCAAGGAAAGTTAGAGAACAAAGTGTTCATGATTCACGAGATTATGGTGCATAGTTATCTAAAGTAAAACTAAGGGTCTGGGTCTTGTGGTTTGGAGTTCTGCTGGTCAGATAAGCGCTACACTTTATGCCAAAGAATAATTAAATAACTGTATGCCCGGACTGGCATTTGATTACATAAAATAGTCATGTAACATTTTTACTGCAGTATTAAAGGCACACATTTTCCAGTTTTGAGTTTAACAAATCAAGTGCTTATTTTTTTCTGTAATAATCATTAACAATGCAACACAAATAGTGCAGTGCAGAACAAATACATGAAAGCATGTTGTTTATCAATAAATCTTGAACAGAAAGTCGTACGAGTAAAATGAAAAAAAAAAAACACTGAACAGGCTGCTGGATGACCTCATAGAACTGAGCACCTAAATAAGTCTTAGTTTGTATTAACAGACCTGGACTCTTACTTCTCCGTGCAGGAGTGCAGAGAGGGAGTACCCAGTGGCTTCACTGGAGTTATCTCAGTAGCTGGTCACCTTGCAGTGGAACCTATAAAAATATTTAACAGGTGATGGTATAGTAACAGGTGAGAAACTATGCTTGCAGTAGGTTACTGGAAGTAAAGTATTCAATGACACGTGTTAATGTTTTTCAGTTCACCGCTTGCCAGGGTTCGAATCCCAATTCGACTGGCGTACTGGATGATGTGTCACTTTTCATCATACTGGGGCAGCTGATGGCATAGCGGTTAGAGCTTTTGCCCTGCGATCAGAAGGCTGTGGGTTCGAATGCCAAGACTGCTAGTGGCACCTCTGAGCTACCCTTGAACAAAGTATCATCCACACCCTGCTCTCCAGGTGCTATTGTAGGGAGTATTGCAATATCAGGAGAGGAGGTGTTCAAGAGGTTTTTGAAGTTAGAGAGGGATTCTGCTGCTCTGGTCACATTTCACAAGTCATTCCACCAGTGGGGAACCAGTGTGAGACCAGTCTGGACTGGGTTTACCTTGTGTGTAGGGATGGCAGAGCCAGGCGATGTTCCTTGGAGGAGCAGAGGGAGCGAGTAGGAACATAAGCGTGAATGATGGAAGTTGGATGCAGACCCTCATGTCAGCAGTGGGGTAAGATGCGACCTTTTGGGGTAGATTGAAGACCATCCAGGCTGCTGCATTATGAACAATGTTGTAAAGGTCTTTTTGTACAAGCCAAGAGACTCACTAGATGACTCGTCAGTGAACAAGGTGAAAAAATAACCATGGCTTGTACCAGGAGTTGGGTGGCATACTGAGTCAGACATGGCCTGATGACCGAGAGACATGACCAGACATGACCAGGTTTCTCACCACCTTGGATGGGGTGAGGAGTTATTGTATTGTGCAAACAATCTATAAGATGCGGACAAGTTCAAATCATCATGGGACCACCATAGTAATTACAGCTACTAGCTGTCCGAAGAACGTAGTGCTAACAAGTCACTGCTATCAAGTAAAGTCGAGTGAAGCTGACTGTGGTGTAAAACTAGTTTAAATTCATTTAATTTATTATCTAGGGCAAGAACTTGATAACAGATAGAATCCAACCACTTTTGGACTCAAATAGTGCTTTGGGAATTTAATCAGACAGAAAATAAGCGAATAAACCAAAGTCCTAAATGTTGTCAGTGGGCTGTTACCATACAGGAGGGATACAAAAACTGAAGTTGTCCTGGTTGCTGAGGGGTCAAGAAGGTAATGCTGCTATGTATAGCTATAAGCCTTTTACATGGTAACTACTTTGAAACTAATATGTTAAATAGTTACAAGGTTAATATAACAATGCATATTTGGGCCATTCTAGTCTCAGAAGTGATAAATTGTTGCTTATTAGCCCTGCATAGCACACAAATTAAGTTTTTATTTGGTCATTTTTTACAGTGTACCTGGAGTATATAGCGCACTTATCCATGTCAGAGCATGTAAAAAGGTCTTGTCATTTAGATTGGGATTGATCCATTACAGCTGCCCGTGTACTTAATTACAAGTCTTGATAGTGTTAATTGTTGTCAGAGTAACAATTACTCAGTGTGTCACTTAAATATGCACTTTGTCCCAGTGACAGTAATTCAGTCCAGCATCCAGTTCAGAGTTGCCTTCCCATGATAACTGGTGATATGGGTTAGCCTCAGTTATGTTATCTGCAGTCTGGACCAGGCTATTAGAGTGATTTCACTGGTCTATGCTGAGAATGTGTAAGGTATTTTAACACAATCACTGTTTTACTTGTGACATCACACGCAATCTGTCAGCGTTGCTGGTGTGATAGTTTCACATGGCAATCATTTCTGGCTGCAGTGCAGATTATATCAGCTACATTCTCCATGCATGTGAGTGAGACAGAGAAGCCACTGTAAGTGGAAAGCACAGAACATACAGTCACACTAACACTAACACACACACACACACACAAACACTAACACACACACACACACACACACACACACACTCAAAAGCTTCAAAGATTTGAAGACGGCCAGACCACTGTGTACCATAGCAAATAGAGCTTCCAAGAAGTGGGAAAATAATTTTACGTTGCTAAAGAACAACTGGAGTGTTGACACATTGACTATTAACTACAACCATGACCGCTTAACCAATGCTTTTTATTTTTGTCACTTGATACGCAATATTAATTTATGGAACTTTGATACAAATGTTACAGACTATTCATATGTTACATTTGAGTGGCATTTGTTCCATTTTAGAATGTTCTTATCCAGAATGACATGCAGTTTTATCATGTTACACATGTTGGTGAGTGTAGTGTTAATAGTCACTATCCCTAGGGGTGGAGGGTAGCAGTGTTACACCCAAGGTGTTTAGATAATGTCACTGTCAGATCAAAACCGTGTATGATAATTTCTGCTGATTTTCTTTCTTGTTGTTGTTTTTAATAATTACCAGTTGCTGTTTATCAAGTGAAAAAAGTTCATGATTAACAGACTAGTAGAAGCCCGTCAAAATTGCTTTAAATAAAATTGTATATTGGTATATAAACAGGTAAGAGGCTCACCTTCATCGCTCAGTCATTGAGTTTCAACCATCTTTACCATCACTGTGCATACTTCAGTCCTCTTTCCATCTCTGCTCTTGTCTGTGTGTGTGAATAAGAATGTGGCTTCCTGGGGCAAATCTCTACTCTCTAGTGAGAGTATTCATAGATGAACTGCGTGGTTAACCTGCTCCCTTGCATTCATTCAGAGTAAAGTTGCTTTTTTGGAGATATTAACTATATCTATATACATATATACAGCTTGATTTGTGATCATCACTTTTGAAATATGACACATTTTGGATATTAAATTTGAAGCTTTAATGGCCTTTTCAGTAATTTTAGAATCTTCATTCAGGACATGTTTGTACATGTTTATGTCTCAAGCTAAAATAATCATGCAGTTTGCATCATGCTAACCTGTAAGCTTAAAGTGTCTAAAAAACATTAGTGTCAGTTTGAAGCTACTTTTAGACACCAACATTTTGGTTGTTTGAATGCTTTTTAATGTGAAAAATGCAGAAATAGCCAAAGCATTGCATTAACATATATTTGATAAAGTTTATCAGTCTAAAGTCATAAATTGCGATAAATAGAGTGGTCTAAAATGATGCTTTCTGTGAAAAGAACAAAACAAACAGCCAAGCTCTCTGCAGCTAAACACACTCAAAACTTAGTCCTCTGACTCTGGAACAAAATCATTCTCTCCCAGTGGTGAACGATGACACAGGAGCATGATTTATTGATTGAATTTTTTTTTTTACTTTCTGTCCTGACTGTTATCTATGAGCTCATATTGAATTACATTAAAGGAAAAAAGGTCATCCATTGTAAATAAAGGGAAATAGGAGAAGAGGCCCCAGAGAGGAAGAGGGTTCCTTCTTGCTGTATGTCAGGGGATGCTCACGTTCATGGAAAACATGATGTAAGATTGACAATACAAATGGGTCCTACTTTACAATTAGAAACATCCTATCACCAATAAAAAAGGTGATGTAATTGCTGAGAGGTGTAATTCAGATTGAAGGACAGTTGTAAAGTATTGTTATTGTATAGTGTGTTGGGAACAAATAAAGGATTTTGTCTGTGATGTTAACAGAGAAAAAGGGAGGAAAGCTGCAACAGAACAACACCAGGGACATATGGAGAGTGAAGAAGACAAGTCTAACAGCCAGGAGCCTGATGGAAATGTTGAGAGTGCTATTGGGTTGAATCTGTATGACAATAGACCACAGCCCAGCATCTCCTCCAGCTCCAGCATGACCCTCATGGCACCCAACACTCTTCCAGCTTTTTCCTTCAGTGTCTCGCTAGAACACTTCTCTCTACTGTACTTCTCTTCCCATCCTACCATCTCACCTACTATAGACTCCAGTGCCTCTCCTGCCAGTGATGACTCCGACACCAACTCACCGTCCATCACTATCACTGTGGACCAAGTGAAAATAGAGCTACACAGATTCCATCCTGCCAAGGAGCCATGCCCACATGGCAAAAGCCCACTGGTGCCACCTTGGACATCACTTTAAGTAAGCACTCCGGTCATGTCAAAATAAAAACTGTTACACAAAACACAGAGAAGGTTACAGATTAAGTGTCAAGGCCACTTTATTATTTTTGGATAATACACATCTAACAATGTGAGACATTTAAAAACTCCACCACATTCTGATTCAACAAATCTACCAAAAAGGAGTGAAGCCAGTTTTTTTTTTCCTGTCAAATGATCAATATGCTTCATTTGATATGTTTTATCTAAATGTCTGCTTTGCTTGCTAGACTCGACTCATACTTTATTAAATCTGGAAATTTGACAAGAACCGCCGGCAGAGAAGAAAATCTACAATTAGATATGCTCCCTTGAGAAGAGCCTTTACAGATACAGCAGTCAAAAAATAATTTGTTCAAGTTCAAGTTCAAATTTAACTTTATTTATATACCACATTATCATTCAATGTGCTTTACAGAATAGAAAATATAATAAAAATAGATATAAAAGAATACATAAAAGAGCATTAAAAGTGCAGTAAAAGTGCAAATATTTAAAAGAAGACAGAGGAGAATAGTGCTGTTTTTAGCAGCTTTTTAAAATTGGCTACAGTCGGTGCAGATCTGATGGTAATGGGCAGCTTGTTCCAGCAGCGAGCTGCATAGTGACTAAATGCCGTTTCACCATGTCTAGTTTCAGATCTTGGCATGTCAGTTTTCTCTGATTCACACGAGCCAATTGAGACAAAATATCTCCTGCCTTCCGGGTATGACCGGAACCAACTAAGGACCATATCTGAGAACCCAACCCAGTTTTCAAGTCTGTCTAACAGGATATTATGGTCAACAGTGTCAAAAGCTGCACTCAGATCTAGTAACACCAGTATAGTAATTTTTCCTGCATCTATATTCGGGCAAACATCATTTAATACCTTAACAAGAGCAGTTTCTGTGCTATTGATGATTGATAGTCATCAAATAATCTGTTTGCGTCCAGGTAATTACTGATTTGATTAAAAACTACTTTCTCAAGGACCTTGCTAATAAAGGAAAGATTAGAAATTGGCCTATAGCTGTTAAGAACAGAGGCGTCTGAGTTACGCTTCTTCAGGAGGGGTTTAATGACTGCGGTTTTCAAAATTGTTGAAAAAATGCCAGAGTTCAGAGAGCTGTTCACAATGTGTAGCAGGTCCTGTATTAAGCTGCTAAAAGCACTTTTAAAGAAGATTGTGGGAAGAGTATCCAGGGAGCATGTAGTTGGTTTAAGATGAAACACTATCTCCTCCAGA
>JBBJLR010147163.1:0-15654 GCA_037577145.1 Brachypetersius gabonensis
AGACTGTCCCCTGTAGTTGGAGAATGGAAGTCGCTTTGGATAAAAGCGTCTGATAAATGCCGTAAATGTAAATGTAATGTAAATGTTTTGTCCCTGTCTGACTATCCGAAAGGTGACTCTCTCTCCCCATGCATTACTGAGGTGACTCGTCCACAAAAATCATTTTTTTAAATGATCATTTTTTTTTAAAATACCTGATTAACTGATCAAAAATCAAAATAATCTAAATCTAAAAAATCACTGCCCTGGATATTAATGGACGCTTTGATGTTGAAACCGTGCCAATGTTTCAAAAGAGAAGAGGTTCCAACTATAAAAAGAATAATAATAATAAATATTATGAGCATTACAATCACACTGTTTACTGTTTCATTTCCGTATATGATTAAATTTTTTGGGGGGGAGCCTGTGTTTCTCATGTGATTTTTCTGAGTACACTTGGCTCAAAGTCTTTAAATATTTCTTTGTGTCTTCAGGAGTGAGGAGCAGTGCCTTGTGCGCAGTGGTTTGGTTCAGCTCATGGATCAGTTGTGCAGTCTAAGCAGCCAGAGGGACTGCAGCTCCAACGAGAAACAGACCAAGAAGCAGAAAGTGGCAACCATGGCTTGGGCTGCCTTCCAGGTGCTGGCCAACCGCTGTATTGAGTGGGAGAAGGTGGAAGGTACTGTTTGATGTGCTGCTCCAAAAGCAGTCAATTTTTTTTTTATTTATAGAAGTGGTAAATATACTGGTATAAAAGTGAATGCCGTGTGAATACCCCAAAACAGCAAGCAACAAACAGCCCCACCTTCCAGAATGTGAACATGAGCAAATATTTTATAGCCATGTGGTATCTTGTCAAGTCCAACTTGCTCCAACATTAATCAATGTAGTCTTTTGTGCAATCCCATGTGTATGAGATAAGTCTACTTTTACTGTACGTCATGTGCAGCATGGCACTGGAAAGAGCTGGTGTAAAAACCTATGATGCTGTTTGTTTCTTCTTTTGTTGCACACTGTTGAAAGAAACATATTTAAGTTAAGCAAGAACAAAAAGTCTGTATCAACTTGTAAAAACCAGTCTAATAGACTGAGTAGTACAATTCGTTTGGCAAACTGAGAGCAGCTAAGTGCGGCAAATTAAGATTAAAAAGGTTCGTGCTTTCGTGCTTCCACACAGATAATATGTAAATTGTTTATAATTGATATCCACCATGAAACATTGCTTCAGCTTCGGTTAAGATTGTAAAGTTTACTGGAATTTAATATTCAGTTATAAAGTCATTTGTTTTTGTGTAATTTGCAACATTTCTCTCATGCTCTCCTTAAGGTTTGTCAAGTTTTATTGCATGACGAAACTCAAACACAGTAAAATAAATCCAGATTTTGGGTTTTCAGGGTCGTTGGAAAGAGTGCAAGATATGAAGTCTTTTTGTTCAACTTAAGTGCAACTTAAGTCCCAATCTCTGGTTCATTATCTCCTGCTAGTGTTGGGGTTTTTTCCTACATAACTCCACTTAAGTACTGATAGTGTCCACTTGTGGAGGATGAGAAATTATTAATTGTATAGCATTTGCTATTATTGTTGTTGTTGTAATTACACATTGTTCTGCTTCTTGGGGTTAATATCACAAAATGTTTCACATACTCATAATGACATGTTAATGCTAATATATGGTCGTATAAAAGTAATGTACTACTAGTATATTTTTATACTATTAGCAAAGTATCTAATTATATGTTTCCTGAAACTGTGATGTTGTTTTATGTTAAATAGTTCCTTCTTGCCAGGAAATTGCTATTGCTATATGATATTTTTTGTTCATTTAAGGTGGATCTACAGATGGAGTGCATTCTGGACTAGCGCGACAGGTGTCTAGTCTGTTGACCAACCATCTGGCAAGAGCAACGGAATGCTGTGGTAACCAGGCAGCTGGAAATGATGCCCTACAGGATGTGCTAAGTCTACTTAATGATCTGTCCAGGTAACCACAGTGAAAACCTGAAACTGTCTTTTCTTTTAAAAACATTTTAGGCCTACTTTATAGAATATTCATACATATAATTTGAACTGAAATGATTGTATGTGGAAATTATGGTTTAAGAAGTGATTTATTTTATATACATTTGACACCAACACATTTCCAACCTCCCATTCAGATGGCAGTAACAGTGTGTTATAGTCATTAGTATGTGTGTTTCGTGAACATTGCTTTTGTAAGTCACAACTTTTCAATCTTTTATCTGATTGAAAGAAAGTCAAGTGTATTCTCTAAATGAGTCAGCACTCACCGGCTTATGTTCTTATACACAATGGCAAGTAATTTTTTTTAAGGTTTTCACTCAATGTCCATGGTCATATTTATTTACCCTCTAAATAAATGGTAAGGATATTTGACTATTCAACTGCAGTAACAACAAGTAAGTAAATAAGGATCAAATTTTATAAAAGGATCTTTATCTCTTCTCCTTCTTTCAGGAGTAATATAGGCAAGGCAATCCTGAGTCAGCCTGCCTGTGTCTCTAAGCTTCTTTCACTGCTCTTGGATCAGCGACCTTCTCCCAAGCTGGTGCTGATTATCTTACAGCTTTGTCGTGCTGCCCTGCCCCTTATGAGTGTGGAGGACTGTGGAAATGTGGTGTTGCCATCTTGGAGCTACTCTATTAACACTCTGGGTGCAGAGCAACAAGATGCGAGTGATCCAGCTTCCCGCATAGCTGCACTTCTACTGGCCAAGTTAGCCGATTATGTGGTGCCAGGTGAGAGCTGGATTAAAGACTAAACATAGTCTGAAAACTTTTAATATGTTGAGAATTTTCTCTTTTCTTTAGTTTGTCAATTTGAGCAAATACTCTTTCACTACCATCTCACATAAAAAGGTAAATTCCACTGATGTCTTTGCTACTTTTACTGCATTTAACTACATTATATAATATGGAGACACTGATTTTTTGTTGTTGGTAGAAAATAAATAAAAGATCTTTCCTGCATCTACATCCCACTATGGGCATATGTGGGTGCCCTTGAACCAATTTCCAAATTGCTTCCTGAATATTCTGTGCCTAATGTAAGGTGATAAAAGGTAATATAAGGGCTCATTAAAAACTACAACCATGGTCCCAGTTTGTACAAGACCTCCTCACCAGAAATGCCAGCTACAGGCTAGGGAACATTCGACAATTCAAGGCGAATATATTTGGGAGCAATAAAAACGCTTGCACTTTTAACAGTCCAAAATGCTGTAGGTATGAATATTGAGGAAAGCCAACTCCTTCACTCATATGCCGCATTACTGCGTATTCTACCTTTTCTGTGCGCAACCAGACTAATAATGGGAGTGAGCGTCGTAAATTCGAAATGCCACATGTCGAGACTTGTATCCTGAAGACCCCTTGTATTGTTAGAATATTAAATTGTCAACTCAGTATCGTGAATTGAATCAAATCATGGACTTCAGTCTATTGTTAGGCTCTTAGCTGTGGGGAAGATTTGAACTTATTATTAATATATCCTTTTAATAACATTATCCTTTTTATAGCTGAGTTTGGTTCCTCTTCTGTCATGATCAGAACAAGAATGAATTGACTCTTTGCCCAAATGTTGCGCGGTGGAAGAGCCCAAACGCGGATGGCACGAGAGAGCTGTTAAGCCATGCAGTTTATTCTAAGAACGTTCCGGTAGGAGTAAGGACTCGCATCAAATGGATCCGCACTCTGACACAAACAGGGTAGGGGTTAAACCGTGGATAAGGCTTGAGGTGAACACGAATGGCATGAATCACATAACTTCAATGTCTGTGTGCCATACGTTACCTGCTTCCCGCTTATATACCTTACGCGGGGTAACTTCCGTTGCCGTTTGACCCCGCGTGACCCGGTGTGTGACAGTACCCCCACCTCCAGGACCGGCACCCGACGGTCCCGGCTGAGAGTATACCCGATGACAATAGTCCCGTATGAGCTCTGGATCCAGGATGAAGCGACCGGGAACCCAGGACTGTTCCTCCAGGCTGTAGCCCTCCCAGTCGACAAGGTACTGGGTGCCACGACCACGGCGTCAAGAGTCCAGGATCCACCGGACTGTGTATGCGGGACCACCCTCGACGATCCGCAGCGGAGGTGGGACAGGAGCCTGGGGAGACAGAGGAGAAAAGAAAATTGGGAATTAATTGGGATGCATGAAAGACAGGGTGGATCCGGAGGGAGGCAGGCAGCTGGAGCCAGAAGGTAGTGAGTGATGCAGTAAGGACCCATGAACCGTGGGGAGAGCTTGCGTGATTCAGTGGACAGCTTGACGTGCCGGGTGAAGACATAAACCCTGTCACCTACGTCGAACAGTCGTCTTGGTGGGTGCCAACGGCTGTGCTGCCTGACATAGTGGTCGTTGACTTTGATGATGGCTTCCCGTGCATCGGTTGGATACGAAACACCGCTCTATCTGACTGTTCGTCTGGGGGTGGTAGCCAGACGAGAGGCTGGTGGTGGTGCCTATCAGACGGCAGAAGGCTCTCCAGAATTTGGAGCCGAACTGGGGCTCTCTGTCCGAGACGACGTCCTTGGAGAACCCATGCAAGCGGACTACGTGCTCGAGGAATAATTTGGCTGTCTCCGTGGCTGAGGGGAGTCTGGACAGGGACACCAGGTGCGACCAGGGTCTTCGCGGGACTGGCAAGGGCTGGAGGTCTTTGCCAGGAGGCGTGTTCAGGGTTTTGGCGTGGGCATTCACATCCTTCTTTATCCCGGGCCACCAGAAAGCCCGCTGGAAGAACGAAATGGTGCGGGTGATGCCCGGATGACCTGCTAGGGGGGAGTCGTGAGTCCACCGAAGCACCGCCTGGCGCACCGTGGTGGGCACGTAGAGCCTTCTGGCCGGTGTTTCCGCAGGAGTCGGCTCCAAGGCTTGTTCCTGGTGGACCCGATCTTCCAACCCCCACAGGAGAGGCGCGACGATGACGTGTGGAGAGAGGATGGGCTCTGGTTCTGTCTGGGGACCCTCTGGTTGGTGCTGTTGGGAGAGGGCATCCGCCTTGATGTTCTTCGGCCCCAGGCAGTACGCGATGTTAAAATCGTACTACTTGAAGAACACCGCCCATCGCACCCAGCGAGGATTGAGCTGCTTGGCATGTTTGATTGAAATCAGATTCTGGTGCGGTCCGTCCAGACCGCGAATGGGACACCGCCGCCCTGGAGCCAGTGACGCCATTCCTCTAGAGCCCACTTCATGGCAAGCAACTCAAGGTCCCCCACCCCATAGGGTCGCTGCATGTGATCGAACTTTCTAGAGAAGAAACACAGGTGGTGTTTCTGGTCTGGACCTTGCTGCGAGAGGACGGCCCCTACGCCCACATTGGAGGCATCCACCTCGACAACGAATGGTTTGGTTTGGTGAGGGCAGTGAGAGGTGCCGCAACTGAACTGAAGCACTGGATGAATCGCCGGTAGAAGTTGGCAAACCCCAGAAAACGTTGCAGCTGTTTCAGCGACGTGGGTAGGGGCCACGAGCGCACAGCCTCCAGCTTCTGGGGATCAATGGCCACACCCTGTGCGGAGACGACAAATCCAAGGAATGTGGTGGTGTGCTGGTGGAAGGCACATTTTTCCAACTTACAGAACAGCTGAAGGTCCAGCAGCCTCTTTAACACTGCCCGGACATGTTGGATGTGCTCTTCCAGGTTCTTAGAGTAGATGAGAATGTCGTACAGGTAAGTGAATACCCATCAACCCACCATGTCCCAAAGAACGTTATTGATGAACTGCTGAAAGGCAGAGGGGCTGTTGCACAGACCAAATGGCATAATCAGGGTCTTGTAGTGGCTGGTGGGGGTTATGAACGCCATCCTCCACTCATCTCCCTCCCTGATGCAGACGAGATTGTAGGCGCTGCGCTGATCCAATTTTGTGAAGATCCGCGCACCAGAGAGAAAATCCAAGCCTGTGTTAAACAGTGGATGGCTATTCTTAATGGTGACATCATTGAGTCCCCGATAGTTGACGCGTGGACGAAGGCCCCCGTCGTTTTTCTTCATGAAAAAGAACCCCACGGTAGTGGGGGACGTGGATGGGCAGATGGTTCAGTGGCGAAGTACCTCGGTAACATACTCCTCCAGGGCGCGCTTTTCCCCGCTGTCAGAGAGTAAAGACGGCCACGGGCGGTACCGCGCCCGACTGGAGGTCGATGGCCTGATCGAGAGCACGTCTCAGCCTGTGCGGGTAAGCAGAGCTCTCTGCAGGTCAGCCCTCATTGGAGGATACGGTTCTGGGTCCAGGAGATGTGAGGGTCATGCTTGAGTAGCCAGGGGTGTCCTAGGATAAGAGGAGGAGAAGAGAGGTTAGTGACCAAGAATTGGATGGGTTCGTAGTGATTTGATGACGCATAGTGAGGGGTTGGGTACAGTGACTGATAAAACTGAGTGAAAGGGGCCGACTGTCTACGGCGGTGATGTCAACAGGCTGAGATAACACCTCAGTCTCGATCCCCAGCTGGGCAGCGAAATTCTGATCGGTGAAGTACCCTGCCACTCCCGAATCAACGAAGGTGGAGGTTCCGATCCGTCAGTGGCCCAACTGGAGATCCACCTGTATGACCAGCCGGAAAATGGTAAGCGGGCAGGAGGTGGAGCTCGTATGACCAAGTGAGAGCCACCCCCTCATCACTTGGCCTGGCCGTTTCCCAGCCTGATAGGGCAGACACACTGGCCCTCACAGAACCGCCTCCTCCTCCGCAGCGGACAGGGAGGTGCGCCATATCTGCATGGGTTCCCCAGCTCCAGCGGAATGGGCTTCTGAGGCGAGTGGTGGTGCCCCGTAGGTGGCAACAGAGATTGTGGTTACGTGCAGGAGCTCGTGTGCCGGGCAGCCGGAGATCCGCGCGGAGGCATAGCTGGATCATCACCTCCAGCATTTTGGGGTCCTCTCGGGTTGCGAGCGCTCTTTTCATCCGGCCGTTGAGCCCCTCATAGCAGGCGGTGCGGAGTGCGGCGTTGCACCAAACAAATTCTCGTTCTTACACACACAGGGTAGGAGTTAAACTGTTTCGAAGAGCAAAAGTACTCACAGTACCGTGGATAAGGCTTGAGGTGAACACGAATGGCATGAAGCAAGTAACTTAAATGTCCGTGTGCCATACGTTACCTGCTTCCTGCTTTATATACCTTCTATACTTCCGGTGCCGATTGACCCCGCATGATCCAGTGTGTGAGACGACATCTGCTCTTAGTTTTTGAAATATTAACATGCTTTCTGCATCAAAACATCTGTCAATATCCCCTGCAGTACTTGTGTTTAAGTTAATCAGGGTCTGAGTGTTGATCAAAAAAATTTATTTTTGTGGTCAAGTCACCTCTATGATATGTTGGAAGAGAGAATGTTTCAGTTGCCTTCCAAATGGGTTTGAGAGATTAAGGTTGGGGTTAGTCTGTGACAGCACAGAAAAGGAAGCTAGAAAACTAAATGCAAAAAAACACAAATCAGTAACAGAAACCCATAAGCATAGCTAAATGCCCTTTCATTCTTACCCATAAATGTCTTGGTTCATGCAAGTTGATGCAACCCCGTGTTAAAGTGCTGACCCCTGAATCAGAAGTTCAAATCCATGATGCAATTAAACATTTTTTAACACAAACCTTTTTGCCCGTAAAACAAACAAAAAAAAAGTTTTGGTTTCTCTATGTTAAAAGAAAAAGTTAAAAGAAAAAAATCCTTAAATGCTTGCCATGCCATAATTCTAATAATAAAAAATATTACATTGCTGGTTTTGTGAAAGTTGTAGTACAAAGAATAGGAATAATAACACAATGCTGATCTTAAAAGTTGTCAGGAAGTATCCTGGATGCACAGACACGCAAAGAAGAAAAGTGGAAGTAACCATTCTGTCATGTGACAGCACACAGTGTGATAAGCACAAAAATCTTCCTCTGCATGTTAAATTTTGTGCTTACCATTCACCAAGTGAGGCAGCGGGCAGTCAGGAACACAGCGCCCGGGGAGCAGTGTGTGGGGACGTTACCTTGCTCAAGGGTACCTTAGCAGTCTTGGGATTCAAACCTATGACTTTCTGATCCATAATCAATTGTCTACTAGCTGCCCCTGTCCAATCAATAAATGCCCTTGTCCACAAAAATCTTAATTTTGTGTTTTTGCATATTTATAAGTCTAAGACAGTTTTTGTAACTGCATCTGCTTTAGGCTGTCAGACTCTCCTTTCCCCTGCATCATCTGAACAAGAAACCAGCCGTACCCGGGCCAGCCCTAAGAACAGCCTCAAAATGGACAAAGATGCTGGAGAGGAGGGAGAAGCCGTGGATGGTAAACTTTCTATCTTTATCCACAAGAGAGAAGACCAGTCTTCCCATGAAGTACTTCAGCCGTTACTCAGGTAAAAACAATTGACAATTGATTTATGCTTCCAAATATAGCCACTAATCCTTTTATCAGAATCAGAACATTTTATTTATCCTGGAGGAAATTGCTTACAGCTTACTAATACTATATAAACTGAAATAACTGTTTGAAACACTAAATGAAAACTAAATACTAAGACAAGACATGGAGCACGGCGCATGCACACTTTATTAGCAAAGATAAAGGGACACCCCTTATAATTAGTGAATTCAACTACTTTACAGTGCACTCATTGCTGACACAGGTGTTTCTGTGTTATATCCAGTACACCTTGTATGTTAATAGAAAAAACTACAAATAGAATGGGGACCTTGAAGTAGAGGTCTGCACAGGGTTGGTCCTCTGAGGGTCCCACATTTGTGATATTTTGAAAAACTGCTGTCATAGCAGGTAAGCAACAGATTGTGACTTAATTCTATCAGGGATTATGGCATGGTATATGCTATGGGTAAAATAAAGGCATTTTTTGCCTTTCATCTCCTTAAAGTTCTTTTTGTTTTAGTCACTGCTGAAGAGAAGTCAACAGTGTAAGGGCAAGGAAACTCATGCGTTTAAATGTGTTCATTTGAGAAACACTTGTATAATATGCAGACTTTGTCATTGACTGTACCCATTTTTATTCAGTTTTTTTTAAATTAGATTACAAACATAATGTAGCCTGACTTCAGTGCCCTTCATGCCATTTATTTTTCTCTCTGCAGTAGCTCAGAAGGGCGTCCTTTTCGACTTGGTACTGGAGCAAACATGGAAAAAGTGGTGAAAATGGACCGAGATATGACTAAGGTCTGAATTTTTGCAATCGCTGTATAATTTTCTGGTTCACCAGTCTGGTGTTTAAAATGTTTGTGGAGGATGCAAAGCCATATTTATCAGATCTTGCCATATTTATGGTTGCTCATTTTACCAGTGTTTTCAAGTGCTTAACTTGTAAGAGCTCATTATATTACTTCTTTATTTGAAAGACTGGGAGTTGTGAGGTGATCACAGAGGAGGCTTCAGCAGCACTGCGAAAGGCCAGTAAATGGGCTCAGTCTGGCCTCATTGTGAGTGTTGGCCCCCCAGTAGAGACCCTTCTCCAGGAGACATCTGGAGGTGTCAATCCTGGTGACAAGAAGAAAAGTGCCCAGACTGTGGTGTGCAGAGATAGAAACACTGAGTTGGCCAGGTAAGACAAAATAACTAAAGGCTACAAAGCTAGAAGCATATATGTTACTTTTGTTCAAATAACAAAAGAATAGGGTTTTGGACTGATGCTGTATTGTGTAGTTTTTCATTCAGATTACCCACTGGGTTTTGTTTTTTTTGCTTTTTTTTAGGGGTGGGGGTTATTTGTTTTTTTGGGGTTTTTTTGACCAGAAAACTGTAAATCGTTTTGGACAAATTATCCTGCTTAAATATTACTTATTATAAATAATTAAAATACATTTCTGTGATTCCTGGCAAAAATGCTTGATTATTCTTCACAAATGTCTTAAGAACTATTTAAATGTACCCCATAGTAGATTTGTTTCTGCATAAATAAAGCATAATCTGATTGTCAAATAAAGGCGTCTGTCACAATAATGCTACAGATTTGCCCGCAGTTTATGGCCGGTTGTCATCCCAAATCCCTCACACCAGCAGAGCGTTTTTCTATCGGCGCTGCTTATATTTTGGTCTTTTTCATTGCTTGTTTCATTTTTTTTTGTTTTGTTTTGTCTCTGCATTCTGTACAAAAACCTAACCCACCTAACTTGTTAGTGATGTCCTGGTACAACTTCGCGTTTTTCACGTTTATTAAATAAATGTATTAGGCTCATAGAAAATTCCAACTGAAATGTATCCTCAACCTAAACAGGTGGTTGTTCTTGTACTTTGTCGACTTCTCTGTTGTATGTATGTATCTCCTCTTTTTCTGTACGGACTGTAAAAAAATAACAGTAGCCTTTTTCCATGTTGTGATGACAACATTTTGGCTAATCTCAAAGCAGTGACACAGTCAGCTCGGCCTGCATTCAGCCTTGCCGCTGAATAAGGCCATGACATCATGGGTAGGCCTCAAGTAATTTACTTGTACTGGAACAGCACGGGTTCTTTGTGTCAAAAGTCACTTGAGTCTGTTCCAGATTGCCATTATAAGGTAATAATCAGCATTACAGTAAACCTCCCAACAATCGCAGGGGTTATGTTCCAAGAGTATATATAGAATAACCAAGAATTTTTTATGTGGTAAAAAAATGGCATAAAAATGCATATTTTTATAGTATAAACCCTAAATATGCCCCCAGAAATGCTCCCTAAACACTTTAATTTCATTCTAAACTCAGTTTAATACATTATGCTTCCAACAAAAATGTAAAGATAAACCAGTGCAGTTTACATTGAACTGCTGTCTCCCGCAGTGCTAGAATGTAAAATACAGATGTTATCCCTATTTATACTGTACTGCAATTCATGCACACGCATTTTCTATAAGCAGGGTAAATACAATAATCATTTAATTTACAATAATAAAAATACAGTGCAGCAGGCAATCAGCAGCAGAGAGACATAAATAACATTCTCAGATTAGCTACAATCAAACCTGCGATGTCTGGGCCTGGTCTGCCACGCCCCCTCGTCCTCGTTCTGGGTTGTTTGTTATGGCGTGGTGCTCTATTCTCATTTTTAGGTGGTTAGAATTTATATTATTCATGATGAGTGCACCTGTAGAGATATCTCTTCATGTTGACTTATAATAGAAGGAAAAATTTGGCTTTCTCTTTTAAAGTTGGCATTTCGGATGATAATACTTTCATCAAAACGTTTGAAACACTGAACTGCACTTATGTTTTTCCACTTGGTTTATTTTGTCACTTTCCTGTTATATCAAGTTACAGGGTTGCCGCGGGGTTGTAAAAGATAATAAAGTGTAGTAAATTAAAATTACTACAAAAAGAAGTAAATGTCATCTGCGCTAATAGTTTATTTCAGATCTGGGCAAATGCAGGTTTTCAGACCTCTGGCCAGAGGAATCAAGCTTAGGCCAGTACTGTGCAGGCTTACAGGCTCTCTTATACGTCTCTCTCTTTAATTCTGGTTCTCTCTCTTGCTCTCTCTCTCGTTGTCGCTCTCTCTTTACCTCTCTTGCGCACTCTCGATATGTGTGTTTGTTGGCCTGTGTTTGTGTTCGGTATTGAAGTTAAGATATTTGTTCTTAAGTTATTTGTTAATGAAGTACTGTTATTACAGTTTAAAATTGCACTTTACCTGAGAACCAAAGAAAAAAGTGTCTTACAATTAATTTTTTTGTGTAATTTCCTATCTATTTGGGTCTAAAAAAAACCTTATGTCACGGTGAGCCCCTTGAACCTATGATGTTGAATAAGGTCACGGAGCAGCCATGCCTTTGCTTGTAAAGTTTATTCAGAACAGAAACAAAACAGAGAACAGAAACCTGGCACGGGGGCTGATACAGGATACAGATACTTGGCGCCGTGGAACACAGAACGTGGATACAGGCGTAAACAGGCATACGTGAAAGCAACAGACATATAATGACGTCAATGACCCGACAGTGAATGTGAATCTAAACAGAACTTAAATACAGAAACCAGCATACACAGACAACCAATGAACACACAGAACGTGACACCCTGAGTACTCTTCAGCTGAATACCATTTCACAGGCAAGGAGTACTCAGGGTGTCAAAATAAGAGTCCCAGGCATACAAAAACAGAAATAAATCCAGCTCCACCAAGTGGTAGCTGCCCGGAAAGTGACAGCACCCCACCCCCCTCCAGATCGCACCTCCGGGGCGCACAAGGAACAGAACAAGAACACATAAAAAAAAACAGAAAAACACCAAAAGGGAGGGAGGGCGGGGGACGGCGGCGCCAAAGACGGTGCCCACACACCCCTGTACAGTCTCTGTCCCAGTGTCCAGAGTTCCCCCTCTTGGGAAACTCCCGTATGGATGTGGAGGAACTGCCTCCACTTGGTAGATTCAGCCGGAACATAATCCATAGTCCACCTGTCCGAGGGCTGTTGTCATCATGAGTGCTCTTTCCGAGCGCTCCCTGGCTGTCCCTTACGAACCCCTCTCTGTGGGGCTCGTCACGGTTCTTCTCGGGCTCCGTTGCGCCTCCCAGAATGAACCCCTTTCCGTGGGGCTCGTCGTAGCTCACCTCGAGTTCTGTCGCGCAGTCCAGCACGATCCCCTCTCCTTGGGGCTCGTTGTGGCTCACCTCGAACTCTGCCGCACTGTCCAGTCCGACCCCCTCTCCGTGGGTTCGTTGCGGCTCACCTCGAACTCTGCCGCACTGTCCAGTCCGACCCCCTCTCCGTGGGGTTCATCGTGGTTCACCTCGAACTCTGCCGCACTGTCCAGCCCGACCCCCTCTCTGTGGGGTTCGTCGTGGCTCACCTCGAGCTCTGTCGTGCTGTCCAGCTCGACCCCCTCTCCGTGGGGCTCGCAGTTCACCTCGAGCTCCGTCGCGTTCTCCAGCCCGACTCTCTTTCTGTGGGGCTCGTCGTAGTCCCTCTCGAGCTCCTGCAAGCTTTCTGGCTTGGCCCCTTTATCATGAGGCTCTACGTGGCTCGCCTCAAGCACTCCTGCGCCTTTCGGCTCCATCCCTTCTCTGTGGAGCGTTACGCAACTCTCCTTGAGCACTCTGGAGCCTACTGGCTCGAAGCCCTCTCCGTGGGGCTTTATGCGGCTTTTCTCGAGCACTACGGAGCCTTCTGGCTTGAAGCCCTCCCCGTGGGGCTTTACGCGACTCTCCTCGAGCACTCTGGAGCCCTTTTGCTTACTTGAGCTTTCCAGCACACACCCTGCTCCAGAGGGCTCGCCATAGCCCACTTTAGGCTCTCCCAAGCGACCAGACATGGATCCCCCACATCGGGACTTGTTGCAGCACACTTCAGGCCCTCCCAAGCGACCTGACATGGACCCCCCACATCGGGACTCGTCGCAGCACACCTTAGGCTCTCTCAAGCGACCGGACACGATCCCCTGGAGCCCTCTCGTGCCTCTCTGCACGAAGTCTCCTTCCCGGGGTTCCTTGTCGCTCCCCTCGAGGCTCTCTGTGGCTGCCATGATGGAGTCCCCTTCGTGGGGTTCCCTGTCGCTCATCTCAAGCCTTTCTGTGTCTGCCCTGACTGAGTCCCCTTCGTGTGGGTCCCTGTCGTTTACCTCGGGCCTTTCCGTGTCTGCCCTGACTGAGTCCCCTTCGTGGGGGTCCCTGTCGCCTTCCTCAAGCCTCTCCGGGTCTTCAGGCACAGACTTTACTTTTGGAAGTTCGGCGCATTCTACCTTGCCGATACCTCCAGGGGTCCCCCCTCCCCAGGAACACCAACCTCTTTCTGACTCTCTCTTTCTTTCTCTTTCTTTCTCTCTGGTTCTTTGTCAGTCTCTTGTTCTCTTTCTCTCTCTCTCTGGTTCTCTATCTCTCTGTCCGTCAGTCCCTCTCTCTCTCTCTTGCTCTTTCTCTCTCTCTGGTTCTCTGTCTGTCTCTCACTCTCTCTCTATTTGGCCAATTTTTGTGTCCAATGTTGAAGTGAAGTTATGTTTACCTCTTTAAATTGTAAGGAAATATGTTAATTTGAGAGATTTCAATACTTTACTCGTCTCTTTACTTGACACTTTACACTGTTACAGTTGAAGTTTGAAGTCATGCTCGTAGTAAAAATTTTGTGAAGGTATTAAAAAAGTAGTAAATTCAACTTAAGAATCATTTTCTTAAGTCTTTCAAGAGTTATCATTTAAACCATGTAACAGATTCCTTCTGTAGTGTTCAGAGACACTCTGAACACTACAGAAGTAGTTTTTTTGTTTGTTTGTTTGTTTGTTTGTTTGTTTGTTTTAAAACTAACAACCGGTGTGAGAGACAGTGCACCGTTTACACTTTTACCTTTATGTTAAAAATTGTGTAGGGCTCTTGTGATTATTTTATTCATTAATTTTTATAGTTTCAGATATTTTTTAATTTGTCGAGGTCTGAAGTATCACTTAAACTTCTATGTTGGTTAATCTCTGTGTTTAAACATTGACTAATCAAATCTATAAATGTTGATATTTTATAAATGTCTGTATGTTGCCTTTGAAGATGCATTCATAGATTGGTTGTGTTCTCTCCATCAAAGACTTTAGCCAAAATTTAAAAAGCATCTTTGGCAGCATATTGACTACACCAGTTAAATAATTCACTAAACCATTTAATGAAATACATATTTTAATTGGTTTATTTCTCTGCACTTTCCATTGTTAGGTGCCTGAACATGCATGAAGCACATGAATTTGCAATGCAACACTTGTAAATGTGTTTTAATGTGCTAATGTATTTAATGTACTAAGGAGAGAAATAGATCAATTTACACACCCAGTGAGAAACTTTTTTCCCAACTGTTTGTCTTTTATTTTTCCTTCATTACTTTCCTATTCAGATCTGACCCAGTCCGTCCATTCATCAGTGGCCATGTGGCTAACAGCATGGCTGCCGAAGTCATTGCTCTCCTGCACGGTCTTCTTACTGCACCAGAGTCAAACACCGCCCAGATCTGGACCACTACTGCAGAGAAGGTCAGTAAATAGATCATCTGATTCTTAGAATTGGAGATCTGTCATGTAAAAGCATGGAAGCAAATTGGACAAACACTTAAGATGAATGTATATGATCTAAACAGTGTTTGAATTTAAAATTTGTACTCATGCACTTTTGGGTTCAAAATGAAAATTCAGTAATAGCATTTGTCTTTTCCTTTTTTAAATACTAGTACTGTCATGTTTATTATATCTTCTTTTAACCAAAATGCTTGTGGAAACATTTAAATACGTTTCTTAAACTGCACTGATAGTTCATTTCAATAATACATCAATGGTGTTAGAATGATGACTGAAATGGTTCAGTGACACAATGCAATTTTGATATCTGAAATTTTCATAATTAGTGTTATCCATCTGTATAACATTTTGGATGTGCCATTATCTTTGCTGTAATATTCCAAAAAATATTTTGCCATGTAAACATAGCCTCTAGATGTTGACAGATTATTGGCCTGGCCAGTTACCTGATTTAGTTTTCATAATTTTTACAATTATGCTTCTGATGTAGCTGCTTCTGTCTTTGTCTGTAGTCCCCACTCTGTGGTTTAGAACAATGACCTGCCCATATTTAATTGCTTAAGTAATAGCCTATGAACAGTGAACGCTACTTTGCCACAGATGGGCACAGAGAAACGTACAGTGGGATGCAAAAGTTTGGGCAACCTTGTTAATAGTCATTATTTTCCTGTATAAATCGTTGGTTGTTACGATA
>JBBJLR010147181.1:0-15652 GCA_037577145.1 Brachypetersius gabonensis
AGTTAGAGACAGAAATACAGAGAGACACTAGGGAGAAGTTAAAATCAACCCCATAACGTGCTGGCACGTAACAGTGAACTTGTAAGACAATCCAACCTGTGAACCTGTTGTACCATGTGTGTCTTCATGGATGAGTTTAGTCCTTGATAGCATTAGAATACTTTATTTTAAGCAAGTCATAATTGAACTGAATGTTTTTTTCAGCATTTAGCTGTTTTCTCTCTATTCACTGGAAAATGTTTTCCTTCCACTGGAACTCAACATTTGCCTACTACTGAATATGTATACGTCCCTTACCTGCTGTAACATTAAGACTGCAATAATACAGTAGTTATATTAAGGGCACAAATTGGTGAGGCACTATTGGTGTCAAATGCATTGTCGGACACAAATAGCCTTTTTCTAGCATATCTAGCCTGTTGAATGTTGATGCTTTGCTGCGTTTGGTAAGTATTCTAACAGAGAATTCCTAACAGGGTTAACTATCAAGAGGGAATTTGTTAAATGCAATTTTAATTGTTTCATTTCTTCCTTACAGCATGTAACTAACAAGCAATAACTGAGCTACTATAGTGACTGCTTGGAGGATATACGCTGTTCTGCTGCATTCCTGCATAAAACTACATCTGCACTATTTGCCTGGTTCCAGATGCAAAACACTCTGTGGCGAAATTTGCCATCATAACATCAGAACAGAACGCTAAAGAGCACTTTAAACAGACAGATTTTACTTTGCCTCATCTAAACACAAGGGAGAGAATAAGGAAATATGACGCATACGTAACTGGAATAAAAAAATATGAAAAAACTCTGGATATGCCCTACAGGCACCTTAATGGTAATTCACCACTTCAGTAGAGCTGCTGAAGTGGTGTGATCACTGTCCCCTCAGGCTGAAACATGTCAAGAGAAATCAATTTTACACCTTTACCACTGTCACACGACACCACATTTTTCAACACTTAACACACACACACGTCATCCGTATCTTAATTCATAAACTTATGCCTTTTTCTAATGCATATGCAGACTACGTTTTCTGAAGGGACACAGTCCTCAGTGGTGAATAAATGGAAATCAGGCCGCATATAAAAACCTCGAGAAGAGTGTCAAGCCAAAAGGGTCAGTGGTATCATTGGGACAGTGTCAACTTAGATTTAAGAGCACATAATTTCTCTCCAGTGTGAAGCCTTGGGATAGTGCTGCCATGGCAACGTGCAGCAAAATTAAATATTTACTTCAGTGGGTGAGGTGCTGGCCAGTTTCATAATACAGTGGCATCTGTATTCATAAGGCTGGACACTGGGCTCATTAGTGATGACAGGGCTTTGAATTGTGTGTATTGCTTCACACTAACTGTGCAGTGATAGATAATTCTCTTGCTATAAGCAATCCTTTAATCCTTCACACATATTCCCTCATTTCTCCTTCCAAATGTATTTGATTAGATCAAGACATATTTGGTGTCTGCATTTTGTTCCTTAAGTTTTGTAGTGTAGCTACAAGGCTAATGTTGCTAACAAATAATGGAAGCTTATACTCGACAAATTGGCATAGATAATAGTGTATCATACAAGATCAGAAACCACATAAGTAATGTTGTTTAAATTACATGAAGTCAAAACAATGTAAATTATATATTTGTATTACTTACAGTTGATGTCAACGTGCTATAAACTTAATCTGTAACCTTCTGTGTCTGTGAGTAATCACAATATTGGCCTTTGCAATATTAATATCACAGGACGCTGCCGAATGAGCCACTTACCAATCACATTTTTTTCACTGCATGTTGGATTAGCCACAGTTCCAGATTAACCACTACATTTGTTTCATCAAGACATTTATGTGATGCAACTAAAGTGTGTTATTTTGGTCAAACTGTTGCATACCAGTCTAAACTAGTGCATTTTGGTGCAATGTATCACAATAACAATATTTAGTAAAATAATCAAAGTGCTAGTATACATCCCTGCTGCCAGTTTATACAAAGTAGCCTAAATAATGTTAACATGTATTTGATTGTTGGTCATATCCTGCTTAAGTCTCAGTCAGTGTAATATCAGTGCGTCTTGAACCGGAGCCAAATGAAAATTGATTATTATAATCAAATATAGCAAGTGCATCTTACTGGTGTGACCGAAAAGCCTTCATCCCCACTTGTTTTTGTTAAATGTTTGCAAATATATTAGCTCCTGAACCTGGAACCTGGATGTGTCCACTCATACTTACAGTGAAATGTTTGTCTATGCTTTACTTTTCACTGCTCAGGGTTGGCACACACACACATGTTCAAACACACACTCACACACACACATTGTGTGCTTAGGAACACAAATGCAAACAGCATGCAAAGCCATGGACCAGATTAAAATAAACTTAGAGGAAGGAAATTTAAGCCTGACCTTGACAAAAGCATGACAGTAATTAAGTCTCCAGAATGAATTACTGTGATGAACAGTGAACAGAAAAGAGGGAAAGGAAGGATTATGGCATTTAGGGATTATAATCTGTAATCCCAGTTGAACATTATAAACCCTCTGCATCACTGTTAGTGCTCTGGTCACTGTTCAGTCTGTGTTTTTTTTCCATACACAAAATTAAAACCACTTACATGTGAATAACATGGATTATATTGTTACAAGGCACCTCTCAAGGAGGTGGGATTTATTAAGCAGCAAAGGAACAGACCGTTCTTGAAGTGGATGTTTTGGAAGAAGGAAAAGGTCTGCACAGACCTAGAGTGGAGTGATAAGTACCTACTCAAAGCAGTCCAAGGAAGAACAGCTGGTGAACGGGCATCAGGGTCATGGGTGCCCATAGCTCACTCATGCATGTGGGGAGCAAAGGTGCCAGGGTAGAGTTATCTGGTCCCAAGGAAGAGTTACTGCAGCAGAAATTGCTAAAAGTCAATACTGGCTAGGCGAGTAAGATGTGCATCACAACTTAATTAATCTGCTTTACTGATCTGCTTAAGGGGTGGTGGCCTAGTGGGTAGGATATTTGCCTCTAGACCAAGACGTTATGCGTCCTACCTTCAGCATACCACTGGGCAAGACCCCTGAGCAAGACCCCCCACAAGTTGCAGTAGTTAGGGATTAGAAGTCACTTTGAATAAAAGTGACTGCTAAACACTGTAAATGTAAACCTGACACCACTGCATACCTTCAGAGGTCTTACGTAGTCCATGCCATGGGTCAGTGCTGTTTGGCAGCACGAAGAAGACGGAAAAGGTGGTTTTAGTGTTATGTATATATAGACACACACTCACTCAACATTTTTGTAGATACACCCACCTTTATAAGGTCCACTTCATTCCTCAATCTGGATAATTTGTTAGTCTCCCAAAGAAACACCACTGAGGACATTTAGATGTTGGAAGCACTGCAGGTACATGTGTTGTGGTGGTACATGTTGATCAGACGCAGCAGTGGCGAGTTTTTATACACTGTTTCCACTTACTGTCCACTTAATTAAGCACCCTGACTGTTGCTGCAGTTTTGTTTGTAATGCTCTAGTCTATCAATGGTCAGTTTTATTTGTCAGATGGGGCCTGTAGAAAGCATGGAACTGCAGAGCTTTCATCTGAGAAACTTTAGAACAGATAGGTTCCAGCCATGTTTCAGTCATCTATATATAGACAAATGGAAGTATGCAGCTTTTTTTAATAATTTATTGCACATTACTCTCACCCGAATAGCAAATCTCGGCTCATTCAACCATCCTTTCGGTTCTGTCCTATCAGAAGCAGGGGGAGGCTTTAATGTGAGTGTTATGCTCAGTCTAAGCGGTAATGAGTAACCAGTGGAGATGAAACAGGCCATGTGCACACCAGGCTGAGGGAACATGTCCATGGCCATGGAGGGAGGAAGCGGCTGTGTGAAATCTGTGGGTTGCTTGTGCTTTCGTGTGTTGCTGTGCTTGTGGGCAAGCACGTGTGTGTGGGAGTCATCCAGCATTCTGCATCCAACTGGAATCTTATTTGAATAAATTAGTCTGTGCCAGTGTCTCCTCAGTGAGGGAACCATGGTAATGCAGAACAGCAGATCTGTCACTATTAGTAGCAGTTATTATTTTGAAAATTACCTGAAATATTACAGCTAACCATAAAAAAAGCATTTATTGGCACAGTAACTAAGCACACAGCCTTTTAAAATACCAAATTGCATCACTGGAAAGGAAGAAATAAAAAAAGACAAAATATATTTAAACTTCCAACAGTAATATTTTTTATCTTTGTTCTTGATGCCAAGCAAGACAGGGGTCATACACACACGCACACACACACACTCCTGAAAGATAAACAGTCATGAGTGTACCTTCTGTTTAAAAATTGACTCCAGTCAGAAACAATAATTAACCAGTAAAAGAATTAGAGGAATGTTTACACACTTATAGCTCAGCATGTCTAAAGCAGCATGTGTGTGTTTGTGTGTGTGTGTTCTAGACTTGAGAGATGATTCTTTTTTCTCAAATCAGATGCTCTGACAGCGCCATATGTCAGCCTCGATTAGGCTCAGTTTTTTCCATCAGTGGCCCAAATAAAAAAAAGCAAAGTGAAGCTAAAGTGGCAGCGATCCAGCAGCAGCACCTTCATCTGCTGTTAGCAGTTTCTTTGGCCCTGACAAATGACACATCTTTGCACAGAGACTCTGTAAACAAGCCACGCATTTGTATTGTGCAAAAGTCTGTCTCTAGATAACTGATCTATGTTTCACCCACAAAAAATAATAATAAACTTTATTAATATGAATCCCCTTTTACAGCAGCCATAAAACTTCTGCCTATTTTTAAATGGCTGCATTTAACAAATTGATTTATTTCTTCATTAATACTGATGGAATGGAAACTCTATTTTCATCCTTGTAGCTTGCAAATTCAGCACTTTCAAATTCAGGATTTTAAGTGCAATTTTTATTTAGGCAGCTGTGCTCAATTTTTGAGATACAATACTGCAGGTATCTGTATAGCCATCTTTACTGGAGCAATGGAAATTGTATTCCTCTTGTTTCACCCCTCATTGCTCATTTGCAGCTCAACACAGAAGCTCAACATTTCAAATTCAAAGAGCTAACCAACATCTGATGAGTGTTATGGGGAAGATATATTCTTTGTTCCCAGTATTTAAACATATCCAAACCAATTTCCATACTGCCTGTGGGAAAAGCCTACATCAGATGGCTGTACAGTAAACTGCAGCTTAAAGTGTTTTTCAAAGTAAAAGGTCTATACAAATGAAAAAATAAAGAAAATTAGGAATTTCATAAAAAATATAATCGATTCATTCTAAAAAAAAATGGGTTCTTTCATACCTTCTGTTAGGTTCACAGAACACATCCTCGTCACTTCCTCTTCGACACAATGAGAAACTGTAGGAGATTTTATTCAAAATTTTTTGCAGGTCGGCTGCGCTGTTATGTTTTTCTCTATCATGTTGGGCAAATCACTGAATCTTTTATTGTTTCTACATTTACCAATGGTTAATGAATTATGAATAATATGCATGTGTTTACATTTCCCAAATCATATAGGTACAACTGACTAAATAATATATTTAAATAAATAATAAAAAAAAACCTTCAGTGTGAAACTTAGTTATACCTGTTTCCTGGTTTTATGTTTTTGTTAGAATGTCAGAATTTGTGCAACATGTTAAGTTGAATAGTGTTTCCTCAGTCTGTTAATGTTTGACTGTGAAGATGTAATCTTTGAAACAGATCGTGACCGAGAACACTGGAATTCCCCATGAGCTCTGGCCAACACTACGATCAACACTACTGATTTCTTTTCAATCCGAAAGTCAAGCTATGAGCACAACAATACAGATGCTTTATGTGCTTTTGAGGCACATAAGAAGAAAAATACATCCCAGAGTGAAAACTGTTTCATGTAAATCCCGCTGAAATACTGTGTGTACTCTAATTTTTGTATTCATTTGCTATGCTGCACACTCTAAACCTGTATCTGCCTTTTCATCAAGCTGTTATTGCCAGTCAGTAAATGGGCAATAACAGTATTTCAACATGTAATGTATTAAGTCTAATAACAGGACTGTCTGGGTGACTTATTTTCTACATCTATTTTCACATTTCAGGTTCATTACATACAATTTTTTTCATAAAAAGTATATCACAGTTTGTGCTTGGCATGTATATTTGGGTCATCGTTTTAGTTTTATTCAGTATCATGTTATATGTGTGTGTGTGTGTGTGTGTGTGTGTGTGTGACAATTCCATGATGAATGGACCAATATATGCAGTGCAATATGACTTTAAAGCAACAAAAATTTATTGTTTTGGATTTGTACTTTTTGTGACATCACTACATCATTTACATGTCTTTTTTTTTATAATCTAAATCAGTTTAACCAGACCAATCACACTCAAGTCATGAGATGTGTTGAGTCTCGGATTGCTTTTTGAATGAGGAAGGGTCATTCAGAGAATCAGAATCAGAGAATCAGAGAAAGGGTCATTTACACATTCCAGCCTAAAAGGCACAGAAACAAAACAGCCTCTTTAATTCTTAGGGATATGGGAGGTAGGAATTCAGTCATTTAAAAATGAATAAAAACGCACAAATATCATAAGTAGATTCCCTGGAAAAAATAAAACGCAAGAAAAGTGTAAAAAAATTATTCTATAAAAAATTATAGAAATGTCCCATAAACCTGATGTAACTGCTTTTGATCAACCTTTTATTTGGTTCTATTTCTGTTAAAACTCCACTAAAGGGAACTCTATGCAGTATTAAGAAGAAAAGGAAGCTTACTACTCATTTACCTGTTTTAAACTGTTCTCTCAAAGAAGCCTCAAGCACCCAAACTAAAAATTGGTCCACGATCAAAATGATTCAGTGGTTGCACACAAAGAACATGGCACACCAATACAATTATCTTTAAGTTTGCTTTTCTTAGCAAGACCTGTGTTGATTTAACATGTATTATTTCTGAGCAACCACTTGTCAAAATTCTTAGTGAATAACAGTTTGCAGTTAAATAATACTTTATCATCAGTCAGTTTCCCAGTTAGGCATTAAGTCTTATCTGCAATTTTTAGATCAGGGGTTAAGTTGAAGTAGAGGCGATGAACATGCAAGGAGAACCCTCATTAACAGAAAACGAACACTACAGATATACTTCATACTGGATCTCTAAGTACCACCACTCAGAAAAGGAAAACCTTAGAAAGAAAAATAATAGACACTATAAAATATGGTTCCTGCCAGTCCACAGAGCCTTGCTTCTGCACCAATCAAAATTCAGTCAGAGCAGGTCTCATATCAGCGCTTCTGTCATTGTTTCTGTTTGAGGAAGACGGTTACAATGGCAATCAGACACCTAAACGGAACGAGCGTCCGCTGCTCAGTGCCGCCCTAAACATAAACCACCAGCACCAGGACGAGGGGGCGCACAAGTCAGCTGTACTCAGAGGCGGGAGGTTTGAAAGTAGCCAGTCCGAGAACGTTATTTATTTCTCCTTGATGCTGATTGGCTGCTGCCATTTGAAACACTACTACAAGAATTCAGATATTGCATGGATGTTGCATATTTATTGCCAAGGTTACAATACAAAAATAATGGTTAAATATATCAGCTTTGAGATAGAATATAAGCATGTCATACATTTCAAAATATAGTAGGAAAATAAATGTACCTTCTCATAATTGGATGGCCTTCCCACCATACATTTCTTTGACATAGCAAGTGGTTCACACTGAAAGCCTGTACGCAAGAAATCTTCAAATAATTGCATAATCAATTCTCTTTGACTACATTTTGAAAACAATCTGTTCCAGAACAGAATATTCTCCTGGTCATGCACAGTGCTACAATTAAGTCAACTGATATTAGCATTCATATCAGAGAAATGCTAATGCACCATCGCATTCAAACTTCAGATTCAGTCCCAGTGTGTGCGATTTGAGCAGTTTGATTTCTACACATGCTGCTTTGAGGTACAATACAGTATCATATCCGTAATTTGTATAGAGCCACTATCCAGCATACCTGTACAGAACTTTTGGAACCAGTTTCTTTGAAGGCTAACTACATAGTGACTTATAGCCACTCATAGTAACATGAGCATAAGCCTTGATCGACACTACTTTAAGAGAACCCATGTTAATACATTGTCTATTACTACATAACACACCCGTGTCATTACTGTGTGACAACAGCCATAAGCTATTTATACCTATTAAAGCACTGCTTTATGGATGTTATATTTTATATGCAAGTGGCTCTTGCATATAAACCACTATGTAGATACCCTTCAGCTTTCAAATTGAAACAATTGCAGTGCAGTAATCCACAGGCAAAACTTCTAGATTACATTTCTAGAAATACAACATATTTTAAACCCAAGTAAATGAACCTCATATACACTAGTTTGGCTGCACGGATTACAACTTTGCATCAAGTATGAGTTAAGTTAAGAAATCTTTGAGAGTCAACAGAAAGTTATTGCATCGCATTGTTCAAAAGAATTCTAAAATATGGCAGTTCTACAAAAGCCATACTGTATTACAGTGCAGCAAGTGTGTATTAAACACTGCTTCTAAAAACACAAGCCATGCAAGCCTAGGATTTAGATATCTTTTCTCCCAATAGTAACTAAAGTCAGGAGCATCAAGCAGCTGACAAACACACACACACACACGTGTCTCTCTTCAGCAGGGTCTCTGGCAGAGCCACGTCTGTAAAACATTTGTCATTCTGAATAATACAAACAGCTAAAATCCAAGTCATACAAACCCATTCTAACAGGCTTTTATACTGCCACTCATTTCGGGATCCTAATAGAATAACTGGATTTTGGTCTTGGTTGCTGTAGAAACAGTTGGGCCCACAGAACTCCCTGCTGAGAAAAGCAAGCGGAAAAATATGACAGACAGACCAGGGGTCAAATGGGGGCAAAGAGCAGCTTCAAAATGTGCTCAAAAAAGGACATTAACCTCCTATACTGGGCTATTTTCACTCTGTGACACGGACCCTCCAAAACACTCATTTATAAAAAGAAACCAACAATGACGTGCTGACTGCAGCCTGTGCCAAGACACCATGATGTGCTGAGAAAAGAACCTCCAAAGTATATGTACAGTGCATAGCAAATAAAACATGATTAGCATTTGTCTCCTGAAGTCAACAAGACCACTTTAAGGTACTTTACACTCCCATGAACAATAATAAAAAAAAAAGCCAAACAAACAAATCTTAACACATTCCTTACAAGTATGCCTGGTGCATATTAATATGTGGTGGCCATATAAAACAAAAATGTAACAAAAACATAAAAAAAAATCTTCAAGAGTTCCAGGATGATTGGAGTATTCTTCCAAGCCAAGACCAGAATGTAGTGCTTGCTCTAGTTGCTTGATCTAGTTGCTATGCAGCAACAGCAAGTTACAGAGTTAAGAAAACTTTCAGTGCTCAATAATTAACCCTTTAAAGTCAATGTTACTGAGGTTGTAAATGTTGTAGGTTTTAGATTATTTGGCACTGAAAGAAGAGGAGAAATTCTGCGAATTCTAAACTTTCAATCCATGTTTCTTTCTGGCATGTTTTATGAAATTAGGAACCACTTTGTATCGTCATTTTCAAACACAGAAACAAACCTAAAGTTGAAAGTGTGGATAAGTAAGTTAAATGTAGTTCACTACATACATTTTAAAATGTAACTGAGGAAATTGTTTGACTTTGATAGGGAATATGTTAACATCAATTTAAATTCCATTATATATTCAGCTAAGAAAGCCTGCGTAAGTTAACACTACCTTATTTGATTGAATGGAAATGTGTAAAATAATTAAATGATAGTGCAATGTTTTATATGTATGTTCCTTTCAGAGTACAAATGCCATGACTTATGTCTTCAGTACCTTTAACTATACAAGTATGGGAAAGTGAATGCCGTGTATCTTTAAAATTAATTTAAGATACACAACTAAGGACCCTTTCGTAGCTTTGAGGATATATTTACATTGTATTATAGGAGACAGCACTTTGTCTGTACTTGGGAGGGGGGGATTAACATGTAATGAGTGAATTTACTTAAAGGAAGTTGCTTTATTTTATGCAAACAGCAAATGACTTTAGTAACTGGACTTCAAAGGGTTAAATATGGTCTGAGCAAATTCTGCCTTGTAGAAGTCAGAAAAAACAGTTTGCTTATGCCATGTGAGCACATATAGTAGCTCTATTGTAAAGCACAGCACAGTGGCACAGTAAAGTGGGACAGAAATGTCTTGTAAAGGGCTTCTGCACTCCACTGCCTTCTCCAAATGGATGAAGAGAGCGGAACAGCTTGAGTCATGTGGAACAGGTTGCAAGTGTCAAATCTATCCACCCACTCACACATGTACACACACACACGCACACAGAGAGAGAGAGAGAGAAAGAGAGAGAGAGAGAGACAGAGAGAGACAGAGAGAGAGAGTTGGGCCCAGCCGAGTGTGAAATATTAAGCTAAAGTGTCTGACTCTGGGGGATACAGTAGGAGATGCAGTCAGTGCATCTCTATAGGCTTTTGTTTTTCACTTTACCTTTAGAAAATTAATACGTATATTATATAAGGTTTATATTCCACCGTTATCTTTGTCCTAAAAGACCACGGAGTGAGGGGGAACAGCTTCTTCTCTGGAGTGTGTAGGCGTGGGCGGGTGCATCTTTAGGTGGGCGGTGGGCCGTGGTAACGCAGCATGATGTTGAAGGAGCGGGCGAAGTTGTTGGAAAGCGAGCAGCTGGTGCCTTCGTCCATCAAGGGCAGGAGGAAGGCCAGCAATAACAGAGCCAGCAGGAGGAGCTGCAGAGGGAGAGCCACGCGACACACACGGTACAGGAACCCACAGCAGCTCTTCTCCTGTAATAGAACAGATCAGCAAACAATCAAATGTACACAGTTCTACCCTTATCTCAAATGTGTTTGATTCAATTCAAATTTATTATTTTAAAAAAATATTATTTATCTATTCCATTCTGTTTACAACAGATACTGCTTTCCCTAAATCCAGGTCCAAGACCCAAGCGAGCAAGTTAAGGGTAATGCTGTTAGGAAACACTTCCCAAAACGAGAGGAAGAAACACTAAGAAAAAACAAGACTCAAACGGAAAAACCGCGAAGAAGAAGCGGAGGAACCAAGAATCGAAATGAAAAGCTCTCAGGAAAGAATTCATGTTTATTCTTAACAATATAAAATGTATTCTCTTTGGGAATATGATATTCCAGTACTGCTTTTTTTTATTCTAAATCCCCATCCCAAGTCATCTAGTGAGAAAACGCTGATATCTGCACAGGTGTTGAAAAACGCTCTGCTGACGAGATCAACTGCTGACGAGTCAACAACAGCCGACGGTGTGGGACACACTGCCCATACTAAAGGAGACGGTCAGTACAAATGCTCACAGACGACTAAAAACTGGCTTAAACAACAATGGTGTCAGCAAGCTCATGCTCTCGGATGGGACCATGAAATCAGAAGTGTTCAAAAAGAAACTTCCCAAATAAAACACACCAGATACCATTTGAATGAACCAATAGATCTGGCATTCTGTTTCCTAACACATTACACTTATTACATTATTTCTTAAGAGTTGATTTGGAAAAAATGTTCCATAATGTATTAAGAATTAGGCTGTCAGAAAGGATCCTTGCACTACTAAAAGCTTTCTATAGATTGTACTAAAAGGAACAAATTCTTATGCTGACATTGCACCCGAGGCTGTTTCTCACTCTGTAGAGTGATAGAACAGGAGATTCTGAAGGTTTACCACTTTGTAGCTGAGCTGTTGGTGCTCCTCAATGCTTCCATTATACAGTAATAGCACTTATAAGTAACTGGGGCAGATTCAGCATGGCTGAAATTCCAGTATTATCTAATACTGTCTCTGAATATTTAGCAATAGGTGAGGCTGAAACACCTGAACTCAATAATTAGGAGGACTGTCCACAAAGGTTTGGCCATATAGTGTACCTATAAAATGTTCGTCATATTTGCACATTTAAAAATAGTAATTCAAACAGTCTGTTCCCCACAGCAACACTTTTTGGCCCTTTTGGGAACACTGTAGTTAGGTATGGGACGTTTGTACTCAGACATATCAAGCCTGTTTCCATTTACCTGAAAAAAAATACACAAAAGATTTTGGTGATGGTGCCCTGCTTGATGTCTGGCCAACAGACAGTCCTCAAGCTTCAGCTTTTTGAAGTCCATGTGCTTTTCACCATTTCTTTTTCAGTTTAAATCTGGCTCTGCTGTTTTGCTTGGGGTTCACCTTCTCACCTTAGTTTTATTTAATTATATTTTTTGGAAATACTATAATCTTGTATCTCAGTTGAGGTCAAAATTTTGTTCAGCTGCTGGTTTTTGTAAAGCAAACCTCGAAACTCATTTTTTACAAAACTATCTTTTTATACAAAATGTCTTGAGAATACAGTATTTTCTTTAGATATATCTAAATAACACTCAATTCCTGCATATTTTTTTAAAAAGGGCTCCAGAGTAATGCAGCTGCCTCGTTCTGTTTAACTGGACGGTGTGACAGTCATAGTTTGGTTAACGTTTATAGTACTTAACTGTGGCAATACGGTTTTGCTGTTGTAAAGGAAATTCTCATACTTTTCAGCCAGTTGCAAATGTAATATTTAAGACACTGTAGCCAAAAAGTCCAAAAGTAATGGCAGCTACCATTTCTTCTTGGACAGGATCACTCTACTTGCTCCTACAAACAAGAATAAAAGTGCAGACGTTCTATAGGATTATACCTCTTCAAGTTATTTGTATTTCATGAACATTGTATTGTCAAATCAATCCACATCACTATCTGTCCAGAGCTCCAAATCTTTCTATGAATGATGAATGAAAACTGCTTGTTCCTGTTAAAAAAACACATCACATTTCCACATTTCACTAAAGTCCCACTAAAGTTTCTGGGGAAAAAAAAGATCTGCTAAAGCTCGAGACTGACTCACTTTTCCATATGACTCATAGGCCACAGCAACATAAATTCACACACATGAATCCAAATTAGAACTGCCATCGAAGGAGTGCATAATGTTTGAAGAAAATGCTCATTGATAGTGTTCAGACTCTATATTCTGTTTGAATGGTGGAACTGAAAACCACCCACACCTGCTCCCTAACAGCCATCTCTGCTGGAGCCGCTGCAGAGGCCAACGGGGCGCCAGCAAAACTCAAACCGCTCTAACGCTTCTGTGCAGAAGCGCTGTGAGTGTTTGTGTGCATATTAGAGTGAGTTAGAGGCACAAAGAGAGAGAGAGAAAGCAGAACTGGAGAGAGTGGGTGGAAGAGAACAGAAAATCTCCTCTTTAATATTTGTATTCTACTTCTGTTCTTCATGATCACAGTAATTACATGAAGAAAGTGTGTCCACCTCCACCTGCAACTGACAAATGCACTGCATATGAATATATTAGGATTAGTATATGTATATAGTCTAACCTATATGAAGGTTTACGATTAATCGATATCATGGAAAGCAATACAAACTGGCGGAGTCATTCTAAACATGGGCATTTAAGGGGTTTAAAGGCCCCACATCCTAGACCTTTCTTATATTTTATTTCTTCCTCTGATGTCCACATTGGAGCATTTCATTCATCAATCAGAAAAAAGAATTCTGTGACCACTTTCTACTGGCCTTTTATAATTGAAGAGCCTATGCATTTAATATAATATATGTTAATGACCCCTGTTCAGTTTGACTACCCTGTATTGTGACTCATTCAAAGCATAGTCTAGGCTTAAACACTTCAGCATCACTGGGTGACACTAAACTGCTATAGGCTGAACAGGCAGATATACCGTATCTTAATGTGTTGGCTGACACCACGAAAATTAAAATAGCTGTTTATGTAGCTTCACTTCAATATGAACTGAAGAGGGAACATTTTGAAACTTCATTTCCTTATAATCTGCAGCTTTTAACATCTTAGAGATTTATTATTCAATAGCAACATTAACTAAGGAACTGATAGTGCGCTACACCAGACTGTTGGTAAGGTTCATTTGGCACAAATAGACACACCTAACATGAACTGTATATGCAAAAATATCAAGTGATATGACTGTAAAGTTACACATTTTCTCTTCAATATATCAAATTAGTTTGATGAAAGTGTATTCCCAAGTAAAAATACAGATGTGTTTGCAGGATAAAGATTCGCCACAAGGGGGAGCTATTAGCATTTAAACCCCTTCTGGGTTTTAATTGTAAGACGGCAATATACAAGATCTTCATTTTCATAGTACGCATATTTTACCTAGTATAGTATGCTACTGTTTGCTAACGCAAGTTTTTATTTTGTCTTAAATATAAAATAAAAAGACCACAAAATTACTCAGTTAGCTCGACCTTGACAGACCTAATCTGAACATGACCCGCTTCTGTATTCAAGTTTAAACAGATATATGTAGGCCGTGGGGTGAGACAGCCTTTGGTTTCAGGGAGTTCCTAAATAAACAGCCTTTATTTACCCTAGAGTGTAATGGTAGGTCACTGGGTAACCAGTGCTCGCTAATGATACCACTAGAGAGAGGCCAACACCCTCAGAGCACTACAGCCCAGGTGAGCTTTCCTTTACATTTCAAGCAGCCAAATAAACAAAACTATACAATGTCTTTTTGAGATCAGCTCATCAGAAAATGCAAATTTAGGCATAAAGTCAATCACAAAAATGGCCACAAGCTCATTACAAATGGGACCAGGGTGATTCAGTATGAATACTGAATATGGAACAGCTCACTTCCGGAAAACAACACAGCTTGAACAGAAAATTCAATTAATTTTATTAATAATTAATTAAGTAAACAGTTAAAGTAACAATTTGCTAACAGTAGACTATAGCTGCCTAGTAACATAATGGTCAAGGTAAAGGGCCTTGGCCATTACACAATGAGGACAGCTAAAATAACCAACAATTTAAGGCTGAGGTGAGTTTCTCTTCAAACACTGATTTCTCACATCACAATTAAGAGTTAAGTTGACGCACGTGAAGCAATTCCTGCTGCCACGCAAAGTCAAGCACATAGCCAAAGCAAAATGCTGTTCCAGTAGTAAAATTTGGTAGGGGAGGGATAACGGTTTAGTGAATGGAGCATTCAAAGACATTTTTTTTACCATTATATGCATATATTTACAACCAATTATCTGATTTACAATTATTGAGCTTCACTGGGTATGTAGAACTATTGCAGTCAAAGTGCAAAACTAAAGCTTCTTTTAATAATAGCTGCATAAACATGCCATCAGGATACTGCTTATTTGTGACTAGTTAACTCATTGCACAGATCAACACACAGCTGGAACAAGACTGATCACACGCTGCTTATTCTTAGTATTTCTCGATTATTTAAATGCACTGCCAAGGCAGAAATCAGAAATCAACAGCTGAAGCAGAAAGGTTATTTGCAAAAACCCATTTATATCCACCATAGCAGCGCAAGTAAATTATCAAAACAAACTTGACACAGCCTTTCATTTAGCATCAGCAGAGCACCTGCTTCTACCCCAGACCTTCCCAAAAAGAGGAAAGAAGAAACTGCTTATATAGACACCAACACACGAGAGAGAGAGAGAGAGAGAGAGAGAGAGAGAGAGAGAGAGAGAGAGAGAGAGAGAGAGAGAGAGAGAGAG
>JBBJLR010147191.1:0-15652 GCA_037577145.1 Brachypetersius gabonensis
GAGAGAGAGAGAGAGAGAGAGAGAGAGAGAGAGAGAGAGAGAGAGAGAGAGAGAGAGAGAGAGAGAGAGAGTGAGTCAGTGTGTGTGTATTTTGACCAAAGTACATCATTGCTGTAGGCTAATCCTCTACCCAAATAATTCCGCCTCACTGGTGGTCCTGTGGGGGTCCTGAACACTGATGAATATGATAAAGGGGGCCAACCAATGATGCAGGGTATCAGTTGGACTACGGTCTGTAATTGTGAACTACAAAGTGCATCTGTATGCTCAGTGAGGCTGATCAAATGGACAAGGAGTGGAGACACAACCTAGCTGTACCTTTTTAAAGTAGCCTGTCAGTGTATAATACAATGCTGTGTATGCACTTTCTGCTTCCCCAGAATTGTACATCTCTAAAATTGCAAGCTCTTATTCTTTTCCCCTTGGCCGCTTACGAATCAGGTGTTTTGTAACAAGTTTGGTACAAACTTTTTCAAGAACAAAACTCTTCAAGCAGAAAAAAACCCTTCAAAATCTAAATAGTAAATTCAATAATGACTCTTGCTAAAGTTGGTTCATTGGAATGTACTTCTAACCTGATAGTCTTTTACTTGTTACTTTTAGCATCGGCATGCCAGAACACTTAAAGGACTATTATATCGCAGCATCAGATAGGAGGACTTAACTGCAACAGCTATATGAGTAAATATTATGCCAGATATTTATATTGATGTTTAACAAATGACTACATTCACAGAAAGAACAAACGCATACTGAAGACCATCAGTTCCATAAAATGGCTCCTACATAATGTGATGTTTTTTATTTCTCCTGTCTTGGTGTAGGTAGAAAATAGAAGAAAGACGCAGGATGGCATTAACCATGATGACATTAAGAAGACAATGCATTTCACATTGATTTTTTTCAGCTGTTGCAAAAATCAATTGGATGCGCCTGTGTATGCGGTACTTTGTGTTTGCCTTTGTTTGTCACAGGGGGGAGAGGGGAGGGGAGAGAGAGAGAGAGAGAAAAGGAGACAGAGAGAGAGAGAGAGAGAAAAGAAAAGGAGAGAGAGAGAGAGAGAGAGAGAGAGCAAAGGAGTTAGCTTTATATGAGTGTGTGTGAATGTAACTTGTGCTTTTAAAACCTGTTCCCAGATGGTGTGTGTGTGTGTGTGTGCGCGCATGCATCTCAATGGAAAGAAGCCTATATACTCCAGGGAGTCACCAGATAATAAAATAATAAAGAAACAACATCCAGATACCACATCCATACATACTGAGGTCCCCGGGGGGCTTGGAGCATGTTGTGTGTGTGTATAGAGTGTTGTGCCCATGTTGGTGCTGAAAGGACGTTTCCTCCCAGGATGTCATATCTAACATGTCATTTACTGCGTCCACATCGGCAGGTTTCCATGGTAACCGCAGTTCTCTAGCCAGTAATATACACAAACACAAGCGCACACATCAAACGCTCCCTCCGCATTAGCATCATAAATGCCTCGTGGTGTGTTTGCGTGTGTGTTATTTATCACAAATGAATGTCGTTTAAGTCTGTACCCATTCGTGGCAGTGCATCAGCACATCTCTATTCGAGCCTAATCGAAGTCATGTGTCACTGGTAAATTGCTCACACCACTCCCCACTCACTCTCATTATTTGACCAGGACCTTTGGTTCTAACCTCTATACCAGCTGTATTAACATTTTAAGCAAGGATAGTTTCTGCTATTTTTAAGAATGGTTACATTTTCTGTTGAATTTTGAATGTAGTTATCGATCTATTTTTTTTTGTCCCCTGTCCTGATCTGAGCCCTATGGTCTAGAAGGACGATATTTCGTCTCACTGTATACTATGTATAAATAAATATTTGACTTACTTACTTAACATTTGAGAGGCTGATGCTAGGCTATACTGTGTAACTTAAAACTCACGCGTGTTAGGGAAAAAAGACTAGGCTACTAATTAAAATAAAAGTTACAAAAAGGCTAAATAAATAAATAGATAGATAGATAATAAAGAGAAAATCAAGCTTGAATTTTTGGCAGGATGGTTCATTCTTTGTCGAAAGTTCGATCTTAATGTTTTAAAATCATTTAAAATCACACGTATGACATACTGTATACGTTTCTTAGGTTTTCTCAGGCTTTTCAGAGGTGGTCAACTTGTCCTAAAAAATGTCATCATCTGGTTCCTGATTGAGGGCACCATACATATAAGGACACATGGATTATGAATTGATTGATTGATTGGTTGCTATGCTATTGGTAATACTAATTCTATCTATTAAAATGTGCCTTGACCACTTAAATAAGGACAATGCTGATCAGACTGAGGCAACCTGTATTTTGTATGATAGCTGGAGTTCGTTTCTACGCTCTGAGACAAAAGAGCTCTATGTTGTGCCAAAAAGAGGGACTTCTGCTAATAAGAGCTGAACCTTTTAAAACTGAAAAAAATTTTAAAAGCCCTCTTGAAGAACCCCAGGTTTCAAGGTGAGCACGGAGTGCCATGTTGGAATGCAAGTGAATCAGATGTGCCATGACAGCTCAGTTCATTGGAAAATAGCTTTGTCACAGGCAAAAAAGACATTTAGATATGAGAGCCATTAAAGGGAGCTTAGCAGCCACCTGCAATCTGCTTTGATTCTGAAATCAATGCCACTCATCTGTTGAGCCATCTATCAGCCTCTCACACAGCTGTCCTGTTATAAAGCCGTCCCAGTGAGCCAGCACTTTTGGGAGCTGTGTTAGCCTTCGTCATTTTGTAGAGAAAATGCTTTCTTTACACAAGAATGTTGCAAGCCTGCATACTAGTATTATCCCTTTAACAAATTCAGGTGTGTGTGTGTGTTTGTGTGTGTGTGATGGGTTTGTTTGGTAGCAGGCTAATCAGATAGCTGTAATTGTGTTTACCCTGCTAAGGGAACATGTGCGCAGTAATTGGTGCCTTGATTAGAGCAGTGGCGCCACCGCAATCCTTCATTAAGAGCACTGCGATTCAGAACAGCAGTAGCAATGTGAGGGGCGAGCTGCAAGAGGGAGGACAAAGGAAGAGATGGTGGGAGGGAAGAGATGGAGGTAAAAGTAGAAAATCAAAGTAAAGTAAATAGTGAAGGAGTGTGGAAGAAAGGCAGAGAAAGTGCTAGATTAAAAGAAGGTTAAGGAAACATATGGACAGACATTTCTTCTTTCATGTGTTCTTCAATGGTTGACCCCTACTTGATTGAAACCTCTCTCTGGCACAGACAGGAGAACCAGGTTCGTCTGCTATTGCAGATTTAAAAGGCTAAACAAAAGCAAAAATGAACCGATGGGCTGAATGCGCAACGTGGGCGCTCATTAAAAATGCCCGTGTGACACATTAAAGCTTCTTTGTGAAAGCTAGTTTTGTTCAGGAGGAGCTCAGGAGCCAAGTGTGTTCTGAAGAATGGAAGCGTGGGGTTCGAGGCCTCAGCGGCTTGAAACAGAGCGTTCAAAGAAACGCACGCTGAAGTACAGTATGGCGGTGGTAAAGCTGGATCATTTAGCCTTCGTTAAAGGCTTACTATGCTTAACAGTGTGCCACAGGGTTGGTGTGGATAAAAGGGAAGAAACTTTTGATCTGGCTGTGCAAGGGAGAGCTATTGCTAAATATCATGAGGAGTTTAGAACAGGAAACATACATTTGTGACAGTTTGGCCCTAATTAAGTCTCACTGATGTTGACTGACTGCTGGTTATTCTGGCACATTGACCCACATACTCACCCCAATCACTGAAGAAATTAGCTTTTTTTTCCCTCAGCTCCCTGATTCTATGCACTGGAGTATTCTGTAACAAATGTCATTAGAGCAATAGATCAGTCAGAATTAATTCACAATTTTGCCTTTACACCAAATGTAGTCCATCAAAGTATTTGCTTTCTATCTATCTATCTGTGTGCAAATACGTTCTATTAGGCTTTAAGAAATAGTTTGTAGTCCGGCTGCAATTGATAAGCAACGCATGTGTGTTGTGCAAATTTCAAATGGACCTATAATCGTTTCCATAAAAACATGCTTAAAACTTCTCCCAACCCGCTTAAACTCCTGGCTCAGACTTATGGATGTGGTTTAGGACAGAGTGAGACTTACTGTAAACTATAAAAATGAACACAATTTGTAAAGTGAACGCTGCATGCAGCTTCTTGTTTCTGACAGCCCATTTCCACTTCCTCCTGCAGAACCTCACACAGCCATTTTCTATTCACACATGCCATTGCATTTATTTGTAAACATATATTGCTTCAGTGCGAATGGTTCGCAGCTATCTATAAATGGAAACAACAGAAATCACAAAAGTAGCTTGCCTGTTACACCTGTGATCTAAAATGTCAGCTACAGAGAGCTGAAACATTTGAGGACATAGTAAATAGTATTAATTACTGATATAATTAATTATTATTGATGTGGGAGACTTCTGTCTCCAAGTGTTAGCTATTTTACCATTTTAGCTCCAGTCCCAAACAAAAGGAAGAAACATTTGGACCTCAAACATTGTCTGATTGACTACAGCTGAGATAAGTTGAAAATTGTCCGTTTTAGGCCTTTAACTCCATTACTTGCTCATGAGCTGCGGGAATCTTAGTAATGCAGTCTGCTATTGAGTGAGTCCCTGTCACTCAAAACTCACACAAACATTCTGTCATAAATACAGTATCATAGACATCATTTTCCGAGGCCTAGGCACTATGACACTTTATGACAAGTTGTTTTTGTCAGTGGAGGATAGAGCAGAAGACATGATGGGTGAATCACTACAAGTAGTTGAATATATGTTATACATTATCTAGAACTGTACACCAAAGCCAAGATCTGCAGGAGCATTTCTTTTTAAGACTGATTCTGCTGTCAGCTCTACACCCTGAATCCTCACAGCAACGGCTTGTTTGTCCTCTATTTGTGAAAGCAATTGGTTTGCTATTACAGTAAGACTTTGCTCCTCTCTGTTTTATTATTCCATTCGTGTTCAAGAATGAAATTCGGTAAGATAAAGAAAATACCGAAGAAGTAGTACTGATTAGTCTGATTAGGTGGGGGTGTCCAGTTTTATCGACAGAGGGTCAGTGTGACTGCAGATTTTAATTTCAGCCCACCTGCTGCTTGAAGTGCCAATTGATAAAACAGTTGGAATCAGGTGTGCCCCTGTGGCCACACCAGCCCTTTGCAGATAAGATTGAACACCCCTGTTCCAAGATGATAACATTTTGTATAAATTACTGTAAGACAATATCATCCGACAGTACCAACCCAGATTTGCATTCTGAATTATTTTCAGAATCAAGGTTGGATTTTCTGTTTAGTTTTTTCATAAAAAATAACCAGTTTATCAGTAAATGTAGCATTTCCTTTCTGCTTCCTCTTTTAAAGAGCGATATGTAGCATATATAACTGATAACCAAGAACAGTGAAGGTGCACTTTGTATTTATGTATGTGTGTCTGTGTGTGTCTGTATGTGTGTGTTTGTGTGTGTTTGTGTGTTTGTGTGCCATGGAGAAGCACTTGGCAGTACAGCCAGTGAGCCTAATTAATTGTGAAGGTGGAAGAGAGAGGAGTGAATTGCCGATTCATTTATCATCTGCCAGTCAGCATGTTGAGAGTGCAGGTTTGCATATATGTGTGTGTGTGTGTGTGAGAGAGAGAGAGCAAGAGAGCACAGGGCTCAGCAGCTGGCTGTGCAGTGCAGTACTGCTTGAGTGATGGGCTTTGGATGGACGATTCCTGTGGTTTGAATTGGAGAGACACACTCTCTCTCTTTTCTCTCTATCTCTGCTATGAGTGAAGACATGCACGACAGTAGACCTGCTATTATTATTTTCAACCACTCCACCTTTGCAAAGGTCGCTGTCATGCAAATACAAACGCCCACTTTGTTCACACGCATATGCAAACATTCCTGCAATATGTAGAAGATCACACACCCATGTGTCAATGGCAGCGGGGATTATTCTTGTCTACACAGGCACACGACGGTATATTATGGGCTGTCTGATCTCACATTGCCCATTCATACAGCAAAGAACAAGTCACATATAGTGGACTTACATTTATTAGGTGTCATTTGTTACATAGTTTTTTTGTTACATAGTTTTTTTGTATTCAGTATATTTGTCCATTTCTGAAGTAAGTGGAAGACTATAAATGTTTGGGGGACCTAATACACCTTTAAATGAAATTGACGTTAGGATTATGAAAAAAAAGAATTCCTTCTAACTTGTTCATGACCAATACTGTGTGTATGTGCAAATGAAGTGTGTACATGCATAAAGAGATTTTTACTAGATCTTTAATGGTTCGTCGTTTAAAACAAAAAGAATGTAACTATTTTGTTAATAAAGATAAAAAAATATATTCCATAATTTACATTATGTAATTTGTGTATGGGATACAGTTATGATCCCATATGTATTGAAAACGAATAAATAGATATACAGTGCCAGGTAGAGTACCAGCAGTGAAGAAGTAAACGTGCAAAGCGAACCAGTCCTCCATTGCAGAGATGCTTCTGGCTGCACCGACTGAGCTCAGTGGTGCGCTAGTGCGTAGTCTTCTCTTTGTATCTTTTCATCAGAATTCAGCTCCTCACAGGATTCTCACAGTGTGTCCACAGAGGATGACCGACCATGGTCCACTGGCCCTCAAAGACTGCCGCCTATGGGCTCATTTTAAAGTGTGGGTGGGGAAGTCACCCTGGACCTGCCCCAGGACTTAACAGCACCCATGGGTTAAAGCTTGAGCCCGTTTTAGAGCGTACTAGTTCAGAATAAGATCGGCCTTGGGAGTCATGAGACGATGAAGGGAAATCAAGCCATATGCGCACCCACACATACACATACACGCACAAACACGCGGACAAATTTATATGCACAAATGCACACACTCCGCTGACTCATTCTTCACCCCATCTGGTGCCATCTGTCCTCCTCGAGACAGGAAAGGTGATCATTTCCTTATCTTCTTCTTCTGTCTCTGTATAAGTTTTCTTTCTTACTCCCTTCCATTTTTTGTCAGTTTCCAAAAACTTAATATTTTCAAGACTAACCAGGGGTCTGTTTCATAAAGCAAGATTTATTGCTTTTCTGTGCTTAGTCTGGTTAAACTGAAAACTAGCGGTGAAACAGTGACTTTTTAACAGTCAAAAATGAACAAAAAGTAAATAATTCCCTTCTGTGTCTTGTATCATAGCTGCACATTGTCTGTTGTTGTGCTAATTTGGCACTAGATAAATCAGCAAACCTTATTTGAACAAGACTACAGTCAGTATGGGATTACTGTGAATACGGGCCAGTTTGTGACTGGAGCAGATGTGCATCTGTTGACAGTGGGTGAAAAAGAGAATGAAGACGAGCTTAAGAGGAATAATGACTACCGCACTATCAGATGCTCTCTCTCAGTAATAAAAAGTATCTCGCTTATTTAAAGCAAAGTTTTTGAATGATTTAAAATAGGCATATTAATGGCTGTTAAATAGGTCAGGGATGCCCAACTCCAGTCCTGTAGGGTCAGTGTCCAGCTGATCTTAAACAGTATAGATGAATATGAGCTACCAGTTTGGCAAGCTAAAAGTCGTAGTTGCTTCTTTTAGTAACTTTTATTAAATCAATTTGTAAGTGTTTTCTAAACACTGTGTAAGGGTAGTCTTATTGTAAAGTCATATTAAGCTAAAACCTACTTTTAAGAAAATGAAAATTAAATTTAATAATAAAGTCTAAAAGTAACCCTAAAATAAAAACTAGCTCCAGGATTTCACTGCCCTGGAAGTGTTGGCTCTGTCATCGGGAGATCATGCGTTGGATGCCTGATGATGCCTTAGCCACCCATGGCAGAGAGTCCAGAATAGTATAACTGACTCTTTAAAGGATGGCCATCATTTTCTCCTCATTATTAACCATAATAATGATATTGACCTGACATAACAGAACTAGCAGTTAGCATTCCCCTAAAAGTTGTTAGTGGGGTAAAATTGGGTTATATTCATAACTCGCCTAAGCACATGTGTAGTTTAGGGATTATGTAGTCATAGCAAACTGAACATCCTTTTTAGATTCATCAATTTTTTATGGGTAGTTTTTGCCTTCTTTTGTGTTATTTCCTCCTTAATGAAGTGAAAACATGCTCATTTCTCAAAAAAAGAAGGACAAAAAAGAAAAATCTAGATAGGTATAAACAGATGGGCAGTGTGTCTGTGTGTGTATACCGGCATATGTACCTGTGTGGTGTATGTGCAGACTGTTCATCTGTGTGTGCTTTAGTGTCACTTACACTATTTGTTAACAACTCCTCAACACCTTTTCCAAATCAATTTGCAAAGCAGTTGACCGATTCATGACTCCCTACAGGCTTCCCATTATGATTTTGTTCCCGTAATCGGGCCTTTCCAAGGCCACCTGCTCTCCTGTCTCCTCTGCGCGTAGCCTCAGGCGCACACTGTCTCTCATTGTCAGAGTCCTCATATTGATCGCATGCACTTCCCACAAAGCAGTGTCTGCAGTGGCACCACTCAGGGCTGTGTCCCTCTGTTATCTGAGCCTGCCTTACACTGATTACTCCCTGTTCAGCACTCTGTGGATATGCTAGACTTTAAGCACCAGGTCAGAGTTTAATTGGCTGTTGCAGGGCTGTGTGTAGTGCGGCCTAAACTACTGAGGTACAGATTGGAAATTGTTTGAATGCTTAATTTAACGGAATGATTTAGCAAAAACATGATGCAGTTCTCTCCTTATGTCAAGTACAGGCCCATTTGTTAACTGAACTTTAGTTTTGCACTGATCTAGAAGGCTAATGTAGCTAATGTAGTCATGAAAAGTTCTATAGAATGTATAATTCCCAAAACAGTCCAACGTATTGTGAAGACAGAACTCAAAGTAGGGTCTGATGGCGAGCTCATCAACTCTGTTTAACGAGTAGCATGCCTGTCTTTAGCCCATGGATGTTAACCCGCCCCCAGCATTTCACTAGCCAGCTTGTTTTACTCGCGTTATTGATTTTACTCTGGCTGTTGTTAAAAGAACTCCCATTACAGGAATTTAGGGGCAAGTTTTAGAGGAGTTGTAACCTTGTTAGCTGCAACCCAGCAGCAAACTGCTGACATTTTCTCCCCAGATGTGTTTTCTTGTTACAAGACCACGTCTGACCTCGCAAGACTAGCAATTAGCATGTAGCAAATTACCTGCAGAAATCATCGCACATTTGCCTCAGTCTATCTCCAGTGTTAGGTAGTTTCAAGTAGACTTGCTTAAGTGGTTTCTGACCACTTACCTACATAAATAGACATACTATTATGTACATAAATGGCCAACAGCAATAGCAGCCACCTTCAAACCTAAAATTTTGTCCTTAATTTTGTTCATTTTTGTAAAACGCAACCCCTCATGTATTGAAAGCTAGCTTCTTAAGTTCAGGGAGGCAGCTGTTGTTCCTACAAGAATGTCAGGATCATGGCATTTGGTGTACATTTTAAAGAAAGCCGTGTCCTTTGTGTACAAACATCTAATTTTAATGTGATCAGTTTAATCTTTTTTACAGCAATTAAAATTAAAACCTGGGAAGATATTTTACAATGCAGGAAAATCTCAGTTTGACTAAAGTGATGTTTTTCTGAACCGACATTTGATCATCAGTCAGAACGGTGTTTGTCTTGGTTTCCTTTGTGACTAAAGTCTATTTTGCTCATTTGCTATAGTGTATTCCATGCATCACATTAACTTGCACCAAAAATGTTTCTTAAAAGCTCATTTGGGGACACTCATTCTTCACTCATTTGTTATTTAGTTTTCTTTCTTTCTTTCTTTTCTTTTCTTTCTACTCATTTTGTTACACAGATGTCCTTGGTTGTCTATTTTTCTACATTAACCTTCTGTTTTGTTTTTCAGAACAATAGATATGAATCTTTAGATAATGTCTGCTGCATTTGAAAACTAATTAAACTGGAAATGTAACTACAGCTGTAATTGAATTGTAATGTGATCAGTCCAGCAATAAAAAGGGCTGCATACACGGTACAATATAATAACCTAAAACAATGACTTTATATAGTAACTTATTTTATTAAAATCACATCATTCTTTATATGAGCCATTGGATAAGGTGAATAAAAGTAGTTAATTTGCTTGCAGGCACATGTTTTCAGGTCAAGTGATGAACCTTTTTTACAGTACAGCAGGGCCAACACTAAACAATCCCACAGGACTAGAATTTGATGTAGGCTTGAGGTCAAAGAGCATTTCCCTGATGTACACTACAGTAGATATAGTTTTCTCTGGTTTGTTGTTGACTGGTGTTGTTCCCTGTGGGCCTAAGGGATGATGAATGTAGCAGAAGAGATGAAGGCCTGGTTCAGCAGGTGATTGTGTGGTTCTTTGTGCGGAATGGTAGTTCTGGTGGGTTGTGTGCGTGTGTGTATGTGTGTGCGTGTGTGTGTGTTTGAGGTACTCTTGCCAGGAGTAAAAGGCTAATTCACCAACGTGCTATGCCCGCAGCTCAGGAGATGAGTTGGCGGCGGGTGTGGGCAGCGGGACAGAGAGGATTATGAGGATGGCGCTGAGGGGACAGAAATGAAGAGTTCATTTTGACCCCAGTGTCAGCAGTTTCTGCTGAGGGGAGATGGTGCTCTCTGTGGAGCTCGCTTAGTCAAAGACTTTTTAACCCTACGGTACTGCCACTTCAGTGCGCTGATGCCCATGGTGCATGGAAGCATAATGTGACATGGACTGTACTGGAATATTTGCAGCTTAATTATTCTCTAGGCCAATTATCTTCAACCTGGTATGTCAAGTACCTCCTGTCCTTCACACTGTTCCAACATTCCCACCCTGGGTAAGTTGCTTCCAACCTATAAATAAGCAAATATCGTATCAGATTGTGTTGTGTAAATTTTTTGATATTTTTTCTATATTGTCCATGTCTGGACACTGGATATACATTGATAGGCAACTACCTACTACATACGGTACATGGTCTTTTTCCTCAGCTTCACTTAACATGTAGTTTCTCTGCATCATTTGTAAGCCCTTTTTATCTTGTACGTCAATGGCCAGAACCCACAGGCCCTCAAATGAACTGGTATTACAAATGATAATCGTTTTTAGCACAGCAGTGACACTGTCATGATGGAGGCGTATTAGACAGAGTGTATCACATCAGTCCTGTCTTGGTTTTTAAACATCTCAGTATCACTCCGCTGAGAATGATTCACCATTCACAGTATAAACTACAAAGTGCACATATATGGTAATTAGAGCTGATCAAAGTACCCTTCTGTCCCCATCACTCAGCATGATACTAGACAGTGCAAGCATCTGTTTTGTTGCTAAACTAGTGCTCTAAGTGTATTACACTGTCCAATGATATTTCATTAGTATCCATTTTAAAAGATGTGGTGACTGGCTTTACGTGACTGGTAGTAACCATATGCTCGCCTTCATCCTCCCAGTATTGGTGGTATTGAATGACTGGGGCAGTCCTGACTAGTGAGTGGAACTGAAGATGACTAAATTGTGCAGAAAATTGGCACAAATCCAAAAAAATCAAGAAATATGAATGCAACTGGCTTTTATTTAGTTTAAAGTTAAGTTATGCTCTTTTTTTAATGGAACATGTGGGTGATCAGCGCTCTTTAACTCAATCCACAAGAGACCCGGATAAGCAAACCGTGGCAATTTCTGGAGTGGTTTACCATGGCGATAAATATATTGTTCGGATCTATTCTCAGTAACATTAAAGCATCAAGAATATTCATTACTTTTGACATCTACCAGCTCCTTCTCAACTGAAAATACCGTAGATCTAAGGTGGTTAGATCTTCCAAGAGATCTACCTCAGTGTGTGTAGGAGAGACCCAGAGAGAGCGAGCGAGGGAGCAAAGAGGATCAGACTCTTCACACGCTGTGTTGTCTTCCACCAGAGGCATAAATGAACAGTCAGTGTCTTGAACCACTGCTTGGAATGCCTGAAATACATGCAAAAGGAAACCATTGTCAGTTGCACCAGGAATAGCAACACGATTTATAAACCAAGGGATGCTCAACATTTTCGTCAAAACACATTATTTGACATCGTCAGTTTGACTTAAGAAATGCTACACTGACACTCCTGTCATAAAGCTAACAGCGGTTGTTGCTTTGGAAGAAAGGTTTGTCGTACACGAGACCGCTTTGTCAGTTGTCACAGGCTGTCATTGTGTTTTGCCAGGCGGTCTGAGAGCTTCAGCAGAAAGTGCTGTCAGATAATTCACCGAAAGCATCACGTCTTTAACATATTATCCCTTGACAGTGTATCTTTTCCTGCATATCTGTATTAGCTCTGACTTTCCTCTACACTCTACCTGTCTGTGCTTGGGTCCTCTCTGGCCAGTGTTTGCGCGTGAGTGTGTGTTGATGAACATTGTGACCTTATCCACTGGTCATGTCCCTGCTTGGCTCACACAGAATAATGTGAGAGACTAGAAGTGTCGTCATCTTTATACTAACCTCGCAGCTTAACATCTGCCAAAGGTCACTTAGATCATAGTGGGGGCCTTTGTGAGATGTCACTGGAGTTACACTGGCTGAGAAACTGCCTAAGGGACTTAAGCTACAAAAACAAGTAAAATTACACTTTTTTCCATACTGTTCGAATGGATTTAAGACGAATGTCTTGGTGTCAGCATCTTTTCTAATCTGTCTTTTTTTCCCATGTTATCATGGCCAAAGGCTCTGACCATGTAACCGTTTGCTCGGAAAGTTAATTAAAAAAAACGTACCGTCACAGCAGAGTCCATTTATGCTGCATCTCAAACAAAATGGTGCTCATGTCTGACCTCAATTTTCCACTGGAATAAAAATCAGTCTGCCACATTGATTCTGGCCCATCAGGTAACATTTAAGTCGCCATGTTGTCAATAACTGCTGGGAGCTCTTATTTTGCAAGCTGAATGCTCAGTGAGTGTGTGTTTAGGCCTGAGACAAAAAGCCCATTGACTGGTGCTGTGGTCCATGCGTAGCAAAGAAAGGTCACGCTATAGATGCTAGTTCTACCTGTAAGCCTGAATAACCCGCCATTGATTTTTACCACATGTCACACGAATGGATCTCCAGAGAACATTTCAGAGGCTGGTGCCTAGCAGCTGTCAGGAAAAGTATTCTGGGTGCAAATGCATTTCTAAGGGCTGGTCGCCCGCCAGCCAGCAAGGAGCACCTAGCCGGTCTTTATTTTGCTTAACTTCTGAAGACATCCCTGGAATATGTAAATAAGCTTGGCTTTTTCGTCCTCATTTACTGTTTTCTTTCAGCACATCTTTTTCTTCAACAAGTTCTGCACTCTCCCGCTCTCCTGTTAGGATAAGTTTTACACGTGTGCCTATACTGCAATTGGACGTCATTGTTTATAATGGGTTCTTACTACTTTGGTTGCTTAAGGATATTTTTTTATTTAATTTAACCATTAAAGTTTTTTTTTGGGAACCAAATGTGATTTTCTGCAGCATCTTTCCAAAGAGTACAAACCAGGCTGAACCTACTACATAACGGTAATCTGGTAATCTTACCATCACAGATGGTAATCTGTGCTGTGCTGCCTTGTTTTATATAGAATACTAACTGAATATTGATTAGAAAATAACACATTTTGCACTGCATGCTTGACCAATGTTCCTGACTAGGAACATTGGCTGATCATTGTCCTCTTTTTAAGTGGGATCAAATAGGAACCAACTTTCAGAATTGCCAGTTCCTACATTAAACTGTCTGAGAGAAGGCTCTTTCCTATTAAAATAGTAACCATGCCCATGAGACAGTCTGATGATTGGCAGATTTTTGTCTTGCGAGACTAGTATTCTGCTTGCTGTTATTTTTTGTGTTTAAATGGCAGTAAATGGAGAATAAAGAGCCATGCCTAGTCACAGTCTGAGACTGCAGGCTATGTGATCTGGCAGAGCGGAGCGTTGAGTGCAGGTCCGGCTGTGCTGATCTGTGGGTGTGTGGAGCCTGGGTCGCGTCTCCAGTGATTCAGGGCATGGTGACACAAGGAGGCTCTATGCAAATACAGCAACTGTTATAAAGCCATAAAAGTTTACCGCATAGCGCCTGAGGTTGCAGCTTTTTAAGAGCCTGCTATTCTCAGAGGGACATGACGCAAAGGAACAACTAATGTACAGTCTTGAAATCAAGTGAGACACACACACACACACACACATGCATTCTCATTTCCTGTTCTATATCTGTGATTTAAATTCTGTAAAGACATTTCCGTGGCAGAAGCTGCCCTGTTTATCCCTGGTAATGGTTATGTACCTTTGGTTCTCTCTCTCTCTCTCTCTCTCTCTTTCTCTCTCGCTCTTCCTCTTTCTCTCTTTCTCTCTCGCTCTTCCTCTTTCTCTCTTTCTCTCTTTCTCTCTCTCTCTCTCTCTTCTTATCACTCTCCCTCTGTCTCTCTCCTGCCCTCTCTCTCTCTTTCACTATCTCTCTCTTTATTTAGTAAAGACATATTTTACATATATAATCAATGCATTAGAGCCAACCAGTATCAAGATGTTTATTGTTTGGGAGATAAATTAAGGCTCAATTTGTCTCTCTTGCCATGGTTTGAAGGACACTGCTTGCTTAAAAACAGAACATAAGTAGACCTGTTTAATTAAATGCAGTGCAGTACAAGTTTCTGGTAGTATTCTTTAAATGTTTAACTACACACTCTTTGTTTGATGTACTTACACACTCACACACTCAATTCGTCAGATGTCAAAAAAACAAATGCATTTCTTGAAGCGTCATGTTTTGCAATATGTACCACAGGTGTGGTTTTGACAGGCTGGACATATATTAAATGCACCAAAAAAGAATGTACCTACTATTCTGAAGTATGAAGGTATTAGCACTGCCGTGCTTTACATGCGTTTCTGCTGCATTCCAGCTGTAATACGTGTGGAAAGGGGCGGAGATTCTCAGCACTGCTCTCCAGTGACCATCACTCCACTTGGAGTCAAAGATCATAGTTTTTGTCTTGACCTCACTGTGGGCTCCATGCTTGTTCAGTTTGTTGAATCGTGAAATGACCTTGATTTGATATTTAATGGTAGCATCCTCACCTAGGTTTGAAAGACAGGTAGATGTGAAGCTACAAGCCCCTCGCTGCTCGGGTGGTCATTAATGTCAGTCATGTGTTTATACTCACTCACCCCTGAGTCATTTCTTTCAAAGTTGTACAGAGGTGTACCTGCAGAGACGTGAGAGAGAGAGAGAGGGAGAGAGCATGTGCCTGAGTTAGAGAGAGAGAGAGAAAGAGAAACAGAAAGAGAAAGAGAGAGAGAGAGAGTCTGGTTAAGTCTTTAAATGAGAACAGAGATGCCTTTGCTTGTTCTGCGATGCACTTGGTTGAGTATTCATAGAAGCTGCCCAAACCATCGATCGGCCCACACTAGAGACATGGCCTATCTGACAGCATGCTATTAAAGAGAGCTAGCATATAGCATATATAGCTGCACTGAGAAGAAAACCGGCTATTACTGAAACGAAACTGTAGGTATGTCCATTGCCACTGCACAGGCCATTGTACTCTCTTAGGCAGACAGCACTTTTATAATGAACTTTATAACTCTTCTGACTGCTTTTCCCCGTGTGTGTGTGTGTGTGTGTGTGTGTGTGTGTGTGTGTGTGTGTGTGTGTGTGTGTGTGTGTGTGTGTGT
>JBBJLR010147199.1:0-15652 GCA_037577145.1 Brachypetersius gabonensis
TTTACATTTTTGAAAGCTTCGAGCTGCTCTTTTGGTGTGATAGTTTGAGTTTTGAAGTGAGGAGGTGTGGTTGTGTTCATGTAGCTTTAGAAAAGGGTGTTGTGTTTTGACATTGGTGAACATGGAGGACACGTTTGTGAAATGTGTTTAAGCATTTGAGAAAAACTGTAATGGTTCTACAAATTTCTAATTCTGTTAAGAGGCCAAAGCCGTCACACAAGAACTTACCTGACTTCATGGATGGACCTTCAGGAGCTGCAGGTGCAGGTCTCTTATGCTCTGGCTGTAGGTGCTTGTCCAGACCCACTTCATTGTAGAGATGACGATCATGGACTTGTAACATTTCCATCATTTTTTGGCTCGCATTCCGGCCTTTCTTTACAACACTGTCAATCAAGTTGCGAGCTTTATCTGCTGGAGATAATTTCTCCTCATCGATAGACTCAGCCTCATGTTCGTTTAACACCTTTTCGCTGATCATGTCGTCCAGCAGGTTTTTAATCACGGGGTCCGTCAAACGCTTTATTAACTCGCTTCGGTGATCTTTAAGTACTTTGGCTATGGAAACCAGAGACAAGCTGAAAGCAGGACCTGCAGAACAATACTGTACACTGAACGCCAAACTGAACAGAACTTAAATACAAAGCCAAACGAAAAGACAACCAATGAACACAACAAAACACTTAGTCCTGAGTACACCAGCAGCTGGAAACTATCTCACTTACCATTACCCTGCTGGTGCACTCAGGCTATCAAAATAAGAGTCCTCCACATGACCAATAAACTAAACCCCAGCGCCCCCCAGTGACCGCTGGCCAGACCTTACAGTGTTCCCAATACAGTCAAAAACAACAAAACAAAATCTAGGTTTCTTGGTTCTTATACATAGGCACTGGACCATAATAATACTAATAATAACAAAAACAGCAAAAGATTGCATTTCTATGTTTACTTAGCAAGAATATTATTTGGCAATAATCTCCCATTTTGCCAATGTATTCCTGTTAGGTCTTGTTTAAGATTGTACTTAAAAAGAACAGCTTAAGGTCAGAAGCTGAAGACTGCTGTGTTTACAATATTTGTCTCACTTAACCTAACAGAAATGTCATAAGCAGCCAAAACATGGTGATGCTTTGTCAAGGCAAGACATTCAGTACAACGGTTCAGGAGCTGGACTTAAAACTTTTAACCAGGTCTAGGAGCTGGACTTAAAAGGAACTGGTCTTAACAAAAATGCAATAAATAAACAGTCAGAAAGAGTATATATCCAAACTGTCCCTTCTGTTATACAGAGAACTGACTTTCACAAGACGATAGTTTTATCACCGGATTCTTCATTTCCTGGTCCTCAAACTTCATCTTTCAGCTTCTTCTTTCTTTCATCAAAAACCAACAAAACAGCATGATATGATTTTTTTCCTAACCAGCCATCTCTTTTAATGTAGTTGACGAAGAATGTGTGGAATTCAACGAACAATGTAGGTTAGTTACTCAGACTTACAAGGAAATGTCTGCAGAGGGGGATCTCCACCCCCCAAAAGTAATAAACCACTCGCCCTCTTTCTTCAACCCTGCTGCCCTACACCAGGAAACTCTGACTGCTCTCTCATTCACACAGCATGGCAGGTCAGTCTCATTAAACTACCCTACATATCTGCAAAAAGCAAATAGCATTCTGATAGTTTATTTAAATCTGTAAATAAAGAAAGGTTGTGGTCAGTAAAATGAAACCATTTATTGATCTCTGTTTAAAGCAAATATGTGACACTGACCATGTTAAGGCAATCAGATAGAAAGGTCAGTGTGTGTGAGTTTCACTAAACTGTGTGTGAGTTTCACTAAACTATTTCACTAAAGTGTGTGTTCAGGCTCTCAGGTGGATCTGATCCACTGATCAGAAGCTTCTGCACAAACGCCATTAATGGACCAGGGTGACACTAAGACCCTCTGAATTATTTCACACCCTCTACTTTACATTGAAACCGATTGATTATTGATTGATAATATCATTTGTCATGGAAAACTTAAAACAGAAGGATTTTCACTGGTGGTGTCATACTTTCGCCCCTATGATATGTAAAATTATGCCGGATATTAAAAGAAAACAAAGTGAGGACAGAACAAGAATTTCAAGAACTTGAGAAAGTTGATTAGAAATGTCCAAATTTCAAATTAAATTTCATTTTGTAAAGCAGATTTTATTTGAGGGACCAGTGTTGTTCAAGGAAAACGTGAGAGATCTGTGCTCATTTATATCGACATGAATCCAAAAATATTAAGAATATTAAGCACAAATACGAATGTGACAAAACCTTATATCAATGAAAGAGTCTCATTATAGGAGAGGGTTAGGAGTTCAGAGTTAAGGACATCAGGCATTAAAAAAATGAAAAGAGTAACCAGGAAAAAATTGTCCAGACTGGAAGCATAGAAGTAAAATTAAAAAAAAAAGTAAAGACATCCGATAGCTAGAAAAAAATATTTGTAAAATAAACGGTTAAATCCATATCTACTTAAACCAAGTATGTGCACTGTAGGCTACCAGAGCGCAAAACACAGTGTCGGCTTACAAAAATGACAAAAAAACTACTTGAAATGAAAACAAAAGAATCTGCCAATGATGTAAGAAAAATTCCCTTAAAGAATACATTATCAAATTACTACAACTAAACTAATAAAACTATTTTAAAAATTGAAGTAGGGAAATGTATCTAGATTAGAGAACAAATTCTAATTCATTGTCTTGACAAGATTTTTACACCCTAGATATTTTTGCTTTACTCAAGTAAATGAGCAAATGTTGCTTAACCAGCTGGCAGATTTGCTTTGCTTAATATTGTAACTTTGTCTCACTTTATTGTATAGATTGTTTCAAAATACTCAGCATATGATTATTATATGATCATTATACCAACTATCATGCAGTATCGAACTAGCTTCAAAAATGCCTATGAACAAAAATGCCTATGCAATTTTAAACCTTCATCATGCTCCGATCCATCCTGATTCTTCTTCGAATTTTTGAACTTCATGTTGATAGTCACAGAATCACAGAAACCACATGGTATTCCTTTCAGGACAAAAAATAAAAAATAAAACGAGTGTAAAATGTATAGTACAATTAATGGTGTCAGGTATAAAACTGTACTTTGTCAATCATTTCCTCATTAGTTTCTTGATCTGAGCAAATAGGATCGGCTGTGAAAGTAGGAAAAGAAGAGCATGTTCAGTGTGATCACCAGCTGTATAAAAATGCAGTGCTTGTGTTATTATAGTACATGTGTTGTAGATACCGGTTAACTCTTAGAATGTGAATGTCATGGATTCATGCCTGAAGCACAACAAGTGGTAAATCATGGTCATATGGCAAAACAACTCAAATCATGCTGAGCTTTGTCTAAATCTGATTTACTTACACGAGTCCTAAGAGTTAAACAATAAATGTTTTAAGGCAGCAGAATTGAAATGTTACCACTGAGTTTGTTGCAAAGTAACTTCCACTTGATGTTGCCGCAGATCAGAGATGTCTAAGATGATCTGAATCCATGCCAGCGTCAAGGGGGGGGGTGCGCATTCCAAGGCATTGCCCCATCAAGCGAGTCGCCATGCCCCCCCTACACCCTCTAGTGTCGCTCATATGAATATAGTTTACAATTGATAGTGCTCAGTATAGAGGTCCAGGAGCTGGACTTAAAAGGAATTGGTCTTTACAAAATATGCAGTAAATAAACATTAATGCAGGAAAGAGAGGTATATACAAACTGTCTCCTCTGTTAGACAATTTACTTCATTTTTTGGAAGATGAGAGTTTTGTCATCAGCCTATTCATTTCCTGGTCCCTATGCTTCATCTTTCAATTTCATTATTTAAAGAAAATCAAACTAAATAGCATCAGATGATTTTTCAGTTAGTATGTAGGTTAGTAACTTGCTCTTGCAAGAAAATGACTGCAAATGTAAGTTTTCACCCAAGCAGCTCTCTCACTTTCCAGACTGTTTCTCTTTTTTAGAAGTAAAAAAGTATAAACCACTCCCCTCTTTCTTCAGCCACACTCCCTCCACTAACACAGCATGGCTGGTATGCCATGAAAAACCTAAAATAGAAGGATTTTCACTGGTGAACTCATATGTTTGGCTCCCAATATATAGAGATTTTTACAGGACATTAGAAGAAAACAAAGTTCAATTTTATTTTGTAAAGTGGATTTTATTTTAAGAGACCAATGATGTTCAAGGATTTATATCAACATCCATTTGATAATGAAACCAAATATATAACAAATTTCACTTTAGAGCTGAAGGTTCAATGTGAAGGACATCAGGTATTACGAATGATGAAAACTGGAAGAAAATGCACAGGCCAGAACCTTGAAATAAAAAAAATAAATAAATCAAAGACATGCAATGGTTAGAAAAATGTTTATAAAATAAATGTATGAAATATATGGATTATGGTTAAATCCATATAAAGTTCATCAGTACCAAGTATATGCACTATAGACTATATCAAAGTGCAAAACACACTGTAATATGCTAATTAAGTCTGGGAAAAAATGTGTTTTGTATTGTTTTCATCCTCTGCATACTTCTAAATGCTGCAGAGGTTCTTCTGCATATTGGAAGTTCTGGGTGTTTAAACATACATTGACAAGGGACTGCTGGAAAATCAGCTTCCTTCTGGTGAAACGGGGCTCTGGGGTCATCTTGGCGTCAATATTTTTTCATCTACCTTCTTAAACCTGACCTCATCATTAATGTGGGTGATGGTGAAAACGCCTTCAATCCAAGGAGAATGGGAATAACCCACACATAAGGACAACAAAAGACTGATGCAGATTAAATGAGGCTGCAATTCATTTTCATTTCAGCATTAAAACTAGTGATGATGTGAAGTGCTAGTAATTATGTCAGATATGGGTGTGGGGGGTGTGGGGGGGTGGTTGGTGTAGTCCATCATTATCTCAGATAAGGTCTCTCCCATCAGAAACTAGGAAGAAGCACAACAAATGGTATATATTCATCATATGACAAAGCAATATAGAAGTTCCGCTGGTTTGTGTTGAGGCTTAAGGTGTGATACACCATGCTGAGCTTTGACTAAAACACTGGTTTTAAACTGTTTTATTTGCTGAATTCTGATTTTACTAATATGAGTTCACTAATAAGGGTTAAGCAACACAACTGTTTTACGGCAGCAGAATTGAAATGTTTCCAATGGGCTTGTTGCAGCAAGCTAGTTTGCAAAGTAACATTCACTTGATGTTGCTCAAATCAGAGATGTCTAAGATGGGCTGATTCCAGTCCAATTTGATTTATTGACCAAAGCCTTCACACAAAAACTTACTCGTCCTTACTTGCCCAGTGCCAGGTTTTTGTAGAGAGAATCATCACAGTCTTTTATTGTAGTTATCATGGTTTGGCATGCGGTCGGGCCTTTCTTCACAACACTGTCAATCAAGGCGCGAGCTTGATCTGCCCGGGTTGAGTTCTCCTCTTGGATGGCCTCAGTTTCTTCTCGGTTTATAATTTTATTCTGGGCCAGGTTTTCCAGAATTTGTTTTATGACTGTTTTTGTCAACCCATCTTTTATCTGTATTCTTTTAGCTTCAATCACTTTGTCTGTGGAAACCAATGGAAAAATGGAAATCAGGATGTGCAGAACAGCACTGTAAACTGGACTAGATAAGATTAAACATCTAAACATAATTCCAGCCAATATCTTGGGATGTAAAGGTTCAAACTTCACAAAATCAACATTCTACATCATTACCACATTCTTAAAGGAGCACACCACATTTCAGGCACACCAGATTTCATGAAATTTCATCCATAGCGGGCTTTTCAGCCGACACAAGATCTCAAGAACTGCTCAGGCTATCTTTAAGAGCCAAATGAAGTAAAGGCATAATAGAATAATTTATTCACTTTTCATTGACAAAAATGCTTCTACCCTGAAAGTTTTTTAGGAAACCAAATTGGGTTCTTCTTTGACATCTCACAAAGAACCCTTCCTGCCATCTAAATTGTGTCCGTGGGTTACACACATTTTTTTTCTCCTTTTTGTTTCTTTTTCATTGATTTTTGGTTGCACTTTTGGACAATGGATTCATAACTGTTTAGCCAAAAATTCCAACATTTGTATGCCGCGTTGGAGATTTTTTGAGTAGCACCACTCAGCAAAATGGTCACCAATCGCCAATCAAAGTTCAGCAGCCAGATCATGCCTTGCAATGTGAAGAGTCAAACATCATGAAATCTCAAGAACAGGGTAAAATTCCATTTGTCTTACACAACATTAAAGAAGAATCATAAGTAACCAAACATGGTTATGCTTTGTCAGGGCAAGGCACTCATTATAGCAGCCCAGGAGCTAGACTTGGAACAAATAAATGCAACAGTCCTCTGTTAAACAGACAATTTACTTCACATTTTTGAAAGAAAATAATTTTTAAAAAGACACTTAATCTTTCAGATTCCATCTTAATTTAAAGAAAGATAAACTAAATAACATCACATGATTTTTCCTTATCAGCCATCTCTTAATGCAGCTGAAGAAGAGTGAGTTGAATTCAATGAACTATGTAGATTAGCAACTCGGTCTTACAAGGAAATGACTGCAGAGGTAAGTTTCCACCCAAGTAGCTCTCTCAGTTTCCGGCCTATCTCTTTTATTTAGAAGTAGAACGCATAATAAACCACTCCCCTTCATTCTTCAGCCATACTGCCCTAAACCAGGATACTCTCACTGAAGAAATTTGGAAGAATTTCAAAAATTGGAGAAACTGGATTAGAAAAATATATGAAATGAACTGTATTTTGTAAACCGGATTTTATTTTGAGAGACCAAAGAGATCACGCGTGTTCCATGCTCATTCATATCAACATCCATTTTATAATGAATTAAAAAATATTATTAATTGCAATTTATTTGAGAAGGTTCAATGTTAATAAAAACTGGAAGAAAATGTACAGACAGGAACCATGGAAATAAAATAAAAACCATGTAATGGTTTAAAAAACATGCAATATTTTTGCTTTACTCAAGTAAATGTTGCTTAATCAAATGGCAGAGTTGATTTTTTCAATGGAAGAATTTAATCAATTTTCATAAATCATTTTAAAAAGGTTTTTAAGTTGTTAATGTGCTGTTCAAGTTTAGGAAAAACACACACTAATCTCAAAAAAGGTCAGGAAACCTACCCTAAAGGGGAGTAAAAATGCCTCCAGGAGTTTAAAATGCACAGATGTGAGCCTGCAGCCACATGTTTATGACTGCTTCATATCTTTGTATTTTAGTGTTTTTAAACGTTCTTGCTTTATTTATAACAGTAATTTGTAAAAGTATCCAGCGTTAGTAAGCTGTGTCTTCTCTGACCATGTGGATCATGAAAGTTATTTATGGAAGTGTGTTTCTGCTGCTAACGACAGTGACTGGCTCTGGGGCAACAAAGCACATACTGTAGAGATCATCTCTGACATTCCTTTGGAGATACAGAGGCGAACAGCGAAAACGTTTTCTGATTCTGATTCTGAATAGTCAATGTCAAGAGTGGGATCACATGAACATTTCATTGGAAAAAAGAGGATAAAGCACATTTACACAATTTTCCGCTGACCCCAGATGAAGCTGATCATCAAGAGATGTCTGGATTCCAAGTTTGCTTATTCAGGTTAGAACTGGAGCAACGAGGCTATCACTGCTAATGAACACTAGAAGTCACTCATCATCTAAAATGGTTCTGTAAAAACATCTCACTCTCTGTGTTTACTTTGTCAGGATTCTTTACTTCACCATGTTAGTAATTCTACAGAAGTGTTGGGTTGCTTGGCAGTTCCTGGCAGTGACTCACGCCGTAATGTCTTCAGTTCTTTGAAAGTTTCTCTGGAAGCAATAATATCCGAACCAAGAACACACCGTTCATTCAGACAGAGTTAAGAGGAATCCCTTAATAATCTCAAATGCAAAGGAACGTTAAAAAAAGAATTCAACTGTATTGTTCAGAGTGGATTTGACACACCTTTCTACAGAAACTTACCAAATTGTTCCTTTGACAATGTGTTTATTATAGTTCCGATAAGTTTGATCCAAAAAACATTTTAAAATCCATTTGTGGTAGAGGGATATACATCTTATACATTTTTTCCTATATCTTTTCCTTTAAAAAGAACGAATAAACCCTCAGGCACTTACCCTCTTACTGTTTTTCTTTGCTTGTGTATTAATCTCTGACTTTTTTGTTAAGTTTCACGACAGGGTTTGTCAAGGTGTGTAACTTAGCTAGCGGTAACTTGGTTACAAGAAAATTTTATTTTAAAATCCATGAGGGGTATAACACTGCTGAATGGAAACCCCAGTTGATCACTTCTACAAACACAGGAAACAGAGAAAGAAGCAGACGCAGAGACAGACAGAGAGAGACAGCCTTGAAGCAAAGAGCCTCTTACTAGGCTCTCCATGTTAGGGTCAGATCATTCCCTCACAACAAGGAGCCAGAGACCAGTCCACAGCACACACGCTCTTACAGCCGGTATCCCAAGGGAAAGACGAGGTTAGAATGAGGGAGGCAGCAGGCCAGTCTGATGGACCAGCTGGCTTTTAAACTGAGGGAACACAAGGGGCGAGAGTGTGTTTGGCAACCCTGGCTAATGAGTGAGCCTAGGAGTTCACCCTGCACAGGTGAGCTCAAACATAAACAACCCTACATGTGGAGACAGAGGGGCGTGACAGGATTCCCAGTTTAGAATTCTAATGGCACAGCCTGCCAGGGGAGTGGCTGAGGCAGCACAGAGGTGACAATTTGATGTGAGTGACGATACAGACAGGAACCATGGAACTAAAATAAAAACATTTAAAGACATACAATGGCTAGAGAAGTGTTTGTAAAATAAATGGATAAAATTCCTGATCTTTGATTAAATCCATTCACATGCATAACAGGTTCTGCTGCACTAACTTAATCACTGCCAAGGATGTGCACTACAGGCTATATAAGAGCACAAAACACAGTGTCAGCTTACAAAATCTACAGAAAAACATCTGCCAATTATGTAAGAAAAATGTCTTAATAATACATTTTAATTCATTTTTTAATAAAAACGTTTTTATTATCAAATTACTAGAACTGAACTACTAAAACTATTTTAAACAGGCAAATATGTCTAGAGCAGACAACAAAATTGAATTTATAGTCTAGGAAAAAATGACCATTGCTAAATTTTTTACAGATTAGATATTGGTGTTGCCACAATCAGAGATGTCTGAGATGGTCCGTATCCAACATGTTAATTGTTCTACTGTTACGGCCAGGGATATGATTACAGGATGATGTTGTGGACATATGACCGGACACAGAAAAAAAAGAGCCAAAGACAGCAGTATTTAGATGAACAATAGCCTGTTGAATATGATATAGCAGAAAAATAATGAAAATATGTACAGTGAAGTTATTTACAAAATGCAGATTCTATACACAAACAAATATTCACTAATCGCACACGGGCTGGGTAAGAGCAGAATAAAACAAAACTTCCCTAACCTTAACGGTGAATTGTTCTAACCTATTCTTTACCCAAACTAGCCTTCTTACCTACACTATACTTAAACCAACAAAACAAAACATACAAGGGTGGTGTCCGCCTCTTTCCTGGTGAGTCTAAACAGAAAGAATCCTAACATGTAGTGAAATGCATAACAAATACTAACCTGACCCAACCTCACCAAAACAAGACTCAAGACAAAAAACAAGACACAACACGACAACCAACAACGTTCACTTCTCTTTCTTTCTCTCCTCCCCCCCTTCTAACGCTAACGTTCTCTTGAAGTTTGGTAGCGAACCTCCAATAGGCTGAGCCAGAAATGACCAACCAGTCACGAGTCGCCCATACGCCAGTCATTATCCAAGGCGGACCTAGATTGAGTGAAACAGCCTGAAACACAAAAAGAAACACAAACAGAAATCACATCGTGCTTTCACACGTAACACTACAAATGTATAATTCTGTTAAGTGACCAAAGCCATCACACAAGAATGTCAAGAGCACCAGGTGCAGGTCTTTTACAGACTGGCTGTAGTTGCTTGTCCAGAAAGTTTATTGAAGAGAACAGGATCATTGGGTTTTAATTTTACCGGCATGATTTGGCTCGCTGGTGGGCCTTTCTTCACAACACTGTCAATCAAGCTGCGAGCTTTGTCTGCCCGGGCTAATTTCTCCTCCTGGATGGACTACTCTCGGTTTAACACCCTTTCCTGGGTCAGGTCGTTCAGAAGTTGTTTGATCACAGTGTTCGTCAAACCTTCTTTTAACTGGTTTCGGTTACTATTGAGCACTTTGTCTATGGAAAACAAGTCTTGTTTAAGTTTGTAGGCTTAATACTGATACTATACTACTGTTTATAATAATAATACAATCTATCTATAGTAATAATATCTATCTGTCTGTCTGTCTATGTGCAGGGTCAGACTTACTATCTGGCATATCGGGCATTTTCCTGGTGACCAGCCCATAAGTGAAAGTTAAAGTGAAAGTCATATATGAACACAAAACAGCACACAGTGTGAACAGCACGAAATTCACCCTCTGCATTTATCCCATTCACCAAGTGAAGCAGTGGGCAGCTACGAACACGGCGCCCGGGGAGCAGTGTGTGGGGACAGTACCTTGCTCAGAGTACCTCAGCGGTGCCTAGCGGTCTTTAAGAATCAAACCCACGACTTTCTGATCGCAAGGCGGATGCCCTAACCACTAGGCTACCAACTGCCCCAAGATCAGTGGTCCAACTGACACTGGGCTGGCCCAATCAAATTTTTAACCCCTTTCCCTTTCGCTTTGGTGTGCCTGTGTAAAACATACGGCAAATAAGGCAGCACAGGAGTTTCCTTCGTGACCACGTGTCCCTGAAACACTCCTCTAATTTATTTAAACACTCCCTCCCCCCTTTTTGGCTCTGTGCCAGTGTGCAGTGCCAGTGAATGAAATGGAGAAAAAACACATAAAGGGGGAGCAGAGAAACTGCGAGAGAGGAACTTCAGGCAGACACATTAAAAAGGACAGTAATACGACAGTAATCCAGACAGTCGATACACGAAAAGACAAAGAGACAAAAGAAGTAATGAAATGAAATCATAATTCAGCAAGCTGCAACTCTACCGCATTCTTCAAAACTACAAAATCAGCTAAACATTTTAACATCTAAACAACTGCTTGAAACTTGGTGTTTCCACTTGCTCGGGTTGGCTCGCATTTCCTAAAATTCTGGCTCAATCACTAAATGGCCGTCAATCAGAATTCAGCAGCCAGCAAGAGGATAGTTTTTTTTTATCAGTCACTTCATTTCCTGGACCCATAATTCATCTTTCAGCTTCTTCTTTATTTAAGCAAAAACTTACTAAACAGCATATGTTTATGCTTATGGGTTTTTTTTCCTTATCAGCCATCTCTAAAAGCAGTTGATGACGAACGAATGGAATTCATTTAACTATGTAGGTTAGTAACTTGGTCTTACCTGGAAATGACTGCAGAGAGAAGTCTCCACCCAAACATTTCTGTCATGTTCCAGCCTGTCTCTCTTATTTAAAAGCATTTTTTTCTTCAGCCTCTTTTTTCTTCAGCATGGCAGGTAAGTCTCAATAAACTTGTCATTTGAAACAAAAAATACAAGTATTTTTCACCCTTTTTGGTCAGTATTTAACACTGATGGATGATATCACCAGTAACCTTTTCGATCTGATATTACCAAGGCTGATACACCACAAGAACCATTGCAAATAACAAGTAAAATAAAAGCAAAACATGTTCTAGAATCAAGCAAAATGATCTGAGAAAACTTTTCTAAAAACTAGATTATTCATCTTACATAGTCAAGTTAGTTTTTAGAAGGTGAGCAGCATGGATTCGTACCTGAAGCACTCCTTACATGGAAGGTTCCCTGGTTTGTGTTGATGCTCGAGGTGTCAGACATCCTGCTGAGCTTTGTTTGGTGTTCCAATGACACATAGAACCGAAGTTGCTATTCTAAAAATATATATAATAATTATAACCACTACTGGGATTTTAAAAATGGCATCATGTGCAAAAGAACAAAAAGGCCCACATTTCTTTATTTCTTTATTAGACAAAAAAAAAATATTTGGAGAACCTGGAAGAACTATATAATAACTGCTGAATCTTCTCACATCTTTTCATCTGAAGTTTTCTGCACCAAATTATGGAAAGTGGGTGTCAGGATGACTGGCCAACAATTCGGCCAGTGCAGGATAAACCCAGTAGTGGAATGACATGAGAGAGTTTGTAGTCCTCACATTTTACTCTGAGAACGTTCTCTAGAGTAGAGATTCCCGTCTGGAATCCACGTCCTTGTGGGGGAAAATTTATAGTTAAACTTTTGCAGTTTTATTCTATAGAGTTTGCAGTATTTTACCTTGCAGAATCTTATTCTCCACTTATAATCAGTACTGTCAATAATGTCTGTCTCATATGTCCCCCCAGCCTGGTGAGAAATGATGCGACTAGTGAACAACAACCTGCACAAGAGTCAAGCGAGACAGGAACTGAATCACGGACAATGATAAAGCCAGAATCTCCACAACTGGACAATTACGGGGAAGAAATTGCGGCTCTAACTAAACAGCTGGAGATGACTTCCATTTGTGCAGAAACTGCTGAAAGATCTGTGAGATGCATTGAAGAGAGGCGAGAACAGCAGAGATGCAGAAACGGCTGCAGCTTAACTCAGTGAGAGACCTGAGATAGAGGCAGCATCTGGTGAAGCACAGCAGCCCAAACTGAACAAATGCCTAAAGAAAACGAATGAAACAATTCCTCGCCAGATAATGAGGAACAACAACACAAAGAAAAGGGATGACAAAGAGGAAAAGTAAAAAAACAACATGGACAATCTTGTGCTGTCTCTGATGAAAATGCACACAAGAGAGGCAGGGGTCAGCAATGTGGGGGGCGCATGGGCCGTGGAGGATGTGGAAGAGGACAAGGCCGTGGAACCGGAAGACAGTACTGGCAAAAGCTAAGAAGATGGACCCAAAGAAAGGATGGCTGTTATGTGTTTGGCAGCCCACTGTCCTTTGGAGGAAGTGGTAGAAGTGAGGTCATAATTCTTATCCTTTTCCTGATATTCATTATTCTATGCTTTCTAATGATTTGTTCAAAATCCTACCTAATCTATCTATCTGTGTTTCAGGCCATGAGCTGTCAGATCTTCCTTGAGTCCTTTTCCCGCCACACAGACCCGTACCATCACTGTCTCCGGAGAGGGTAAGAAAGGGGAGCTAAATTTTTGCCATGAATTTGTGGCATCAAATGTGTCCTGTTAATTTAATGGGAAGTGATTTAATGTGTAAACTGGGAGTTACTAAGGTTTGTTCTGAGAATGGTGTAAAAACCCAGGTTTTGGGACTGCTATGCTTCTTTCAGCAATGAGTGTGGAATGGGCAGCTGTTTGGGGGGGTTCCTTTTGGTAATTCTGAACCTATTACTCAATTGTCCTCAGGGGCGATACCACTAGATTGGATGACTGTTGATGACTTGCACTGTATTGCATTTCTGTCTGAGTTAGTTTTCTCTTCCTCATTTGTTGCAATCTCAGTGAGGTTAACCAAAGCACAGGAAGCAGACTATGAGGTTATAAGGTTCTAACCACAGATTTCTCTGGCAAAGCCTAAACAGGCTGCGTGGAAGGAGGCGGGTGAGTTTGTCCTTAATTGCAAAATCGCACAGGATTGGGTTATTCTGGATGAACAGACCAAGTTGAGCCCCACATTGGACGGTTTGGATTGATTTCTGATACCTTGGGCACAAACACAAACTGGGGGAACTTCCATATAAGAAGTTTTTTTTAAGTGTATGACGAACATTTACCATTTGTTGCACTTCCTACATGGATCCATACCACTCGCATTCTAAGGGTTAAAATGAGGCTCAACTTTTACCTCAACACTACCACATTTACTTGAACAATTCTACGTTCACTTCAACAACACCATTCTTTGAGAACACATAACATTTTGAGAAATGATGTCCATGCTCTTCAGCTGAAACATTTTGATATCTAAAGAACTGCTTAAGCTACATTTGTATTTTTTTTTTTTAATTTTGTTAAATTTCACTCAAATGCTGAATAAAATCAGTGCACAAATAATAATTCAACAAGCTGCAACACTACCATGTGTCACATTTTCCCTTATTTATATACAAAGCAAAGGAGGCATGAGGGTCAAAACTCAAAGAAAGGCTAAACTTGAACGAACACAGACCAAAGGTAGAGAAAGGGACAAAGCCCAAACTAAAACAGAGACCATTTATAATGGTGGAGAAATTCAAACACCTAAACATATTTATACATTGATCCCTGGCCAGCTGAGAACTGTCCAGGGGATGTTACACCATCTGAAACATTTCAATATCTTAACTTCTTGAGCTAAATTTTTTAATCTTGGTGTTACGTTGTCGCGTGTCTCACGAAAGCAGGAGGCACAAAAGCAGACTTCCATTCTCTTGTTTATTTTTATTTTTCTCACACGAAACAAAACCTGGCACAAGGGCCGCTATGCACTTAGAAACCAAAACATAAACAGGAGAAAAACCTTAGAGGCACAAAGAGCAACTGTGAACCCACAAACACAAACCCCAGAGTGACATATTTATAATACAACTTAAAACAAAACACCTGATAGTTATGAGACCTCATTCCTTACCAGCCCTGGCTCAGGAATGAGGCCACTCTCAACATAACAAGAGTCTTACTGACAAAACTTAATCTTTCCCAAAGGTGACCTCTTGTGGCCACACAATGATACAGTTCCCAGACCTGACACTTTGAGTTTACATTTGCCAACATTTGTTCCCATTTTCTAAAATTGTGTTTGCCTCGCTCAACTACATGGCCACAAACTGCCAATCAAAATTCAGCAGCTAGTGAACTTATTGCCTTTATCTGCACTACAATATTTTGGCCAAACTTGAAGGTAAAGTCTCCAAAACACTAGGATGCAGAACCAGCCCCAAGAGGGGAAGAAAAACTATTCATGGTGCTTCAGCCCAAAAACAAAACAGGGAACTATGGGAAATTGAATCCTACTGCAAGTGTAATGAAACGAACGGTGGAATAAAGCAGAATTTTAAAGAACCCTACAATCATAAGCAACTAAAACTTTGTGAGGCAAGTCACTCAGTATAGCGGTTCAGGAACTGGACTTAAAAATTTTAAACAGGTCTAGGAGCTGGACTTAAAAAGAACTGGTCTTAAAAAATAAATAAATAAACATTCATGCAAGAATGAGAAGTATATAGAAACCATCTTTGCTGTTAAACAGAGAATTTACTTCATACATTTGGTAAACCAGCTTTCACTTTCACAAGACGATAGCTTTATCATCAAACTCTTCAATTCCTGGTTCCCAAGCATCATCTTTCAGCTTCTTCTTTACTTAATTTTTTTGTGCCACTTTTAAGAAAATTTAAATGGTTTAAAAACAGTGTCCTTGGTAAATACTGAAATGAGGTCCCTTATGATAAACAGTACAAAATGTGTCATCTTAGTATGTATTACAAAATAATCTATAATATTTGTTCCTTAAAAAAAAAAGTTGTATGAACTCAGTTAAAAATCTGTAATGTTCACAAAAATTATACATATA
>JBBJLR010147275.1:0-15645 GCA_037577145.1 Brachypetersius gabonensis
TATATTAGTACAAGAGAAAGCATTTGTGGCCATGGAGGTCAACAGAATATGAGTTGGTACAGTCATGGCACAGTCATCACAGTCAGACACACTCAGTGATCTCAGCATCAAAAAGAGCTGATACAAAAAGCCCCAGCGGTCTAGAAAGCCCTGGCTTTTCACGTTCACCTTTCCTTGCGGAAAAATATCAAGATAAAAGAAAGTCTGTCAACATCCCTGCTGGCTTTAGTCACATCCAGTTTACCTTTTTCTATCCTTAACATACATCATGCCAAATGATCTGTACCACCCTCAGAATATGGACATGATGTAGACAAAATTAAATGAACAAACCTCTAATTGCAAGGCCATATATGTACTACAACACATTAGGGATCTATTATTGATTCTCAGACTTAACTAAATTAAATGCACTCTTAGAGGGACACAGTTAGGGAGCCGGTCCCTTGAAGACCTAGTCACCTTCCCTCAAGAGTAAAGTAACTGAAATAAACTCTCACAGGTAATATGTTTGAATGTTGTACTGCACATTTTATTTGTTTATTTAGTTTTATTTACTGTTCTTTTTTGGTATTTTTAAGGGGACGGAGGAGGGAGAGTGGAAAAACGTGGGGAAAAGAGTTTTCTGGTCTTAACTGCTTACTTGTTCCTCTCAATAAAAAACAAACTGACACCAAAAAGTAATATTTAATGAACAGAAACATTTCTCCATTAAATATAAACTCTATGTCCCATTTCTCTCGAGTAACAGAAGATGATATAGTATCACCAAACTCTTTTTCCAGTTTGCTTGTTTGTATTTTGTTTGCTTCTGCGAAAATGCCTTGTTGTGTGTGTGTTTGTGTGTGTGTGTGTGTGTCGCCCGCAGAGATATTCTCAGCGCACACAGATCAATGACAAACTATAAAGGTTATTGCTATTATCCTCGTACATGTTTGCTTAATTACTGTTAATATTGTTCTTTGTTACTGAAAATACAAGCGAGGGGGAAAATGAGAACAACAGAGAGGGAAAATAGCAAAGTGAGAGAGGAGGGAGAAGAAGAAAGGATGACAATAAGAAGAAAGAGAGTGAGAAAATTAAGGAGAAAAACAGAAGGAGGGAGAAAGAGAGCGTGATGGACAGAGAAAGAGAATGTGAGAGAGAGCGAGAAAGACGGGAGAGGGGGAGAGAGAGAGAGAGGAAAAAATAAAGAAAGGGATGAAGAGAAAGGAATAAAGAGAAAAAGAGAGAAAGCAAGAGAGAAAGAAAGCAAGAGAGAAAGAAAGAAAGAAAGAAAGAAAGAAAGAGACATGAAGAGGGTGAGACAGAGAAAAATAAAGAAAGATAGAGAGAGAGAGAGAGAGAGAGAGAGAGAGAGATAATGAGAGAGAAAGAGCAAGAGAGAGACAAAGAAACAAAAAGAGAGAGAAAAAGAACAAAAGAGAGGAAGAGAAATATAGAGTGAGGAAGAAAGAGACAGGGATAGAGGGAAGGGAGAGAGAAAGAAAGAGAGATACAGCAAGAGGGAGAAACAGAGAGAAATATATATAGAGAGAGACATAAAGACAGACAGAGAGAGAGAGAGAGAGTCATTATTTCCTCTTTTCAACATAAACCGGTAACCCCAATTGGACGACCAGAGGCAGCCTCGAGTTCTCCGCACCGGGAATGTAGCCAGGAGCTAACGACCATAAATAAAGGAGAAGGCCTGTACAATTTACTGCCGCCGTGTGCATGATTCACACTCTCTAAATACCAGAGACGAGGGTGTTAACACATATGCGCTTGCCCAATTAGGCATAAGTACGGGCCGTCCTCGGTAATGGCAGGTTGGAGGAAGGGGGATTTGACTCGGGTGTGAGGTTGTAGATGAACTGAATGAGGAAAAAGCTCTTTAAAAGCACTCTGCCCTGCTCTACCTCATCAAGCTCTACTCTGTCACTCTCTCGGGGGACAGGATTTGGGTGATTTGTGCTTTGTTTACGGCAGCGCATTTCCAACCTGCCACGAACTGACAGCCGCACAGCACCTCAACACGCCGCCACACCGCCACGCAGTTCACTGGCACGTTGCAGAGCATCACTGTCATGTATAAATATCAGCAAGTCCTGGACACTCTCGCATTTTCCTCTCGATATTTCAGGAATGATGTGTGAGGACGCTGTCAGTGCGCTGAACTGTGGTGAATATGCTTAACCCAACACCACTTTCCTGCAGATTTTGGGTTAAGTCTGCATTTTCAGTCTGATTGCAGAGAGGGGTCTTACTGGCCCCTCAGCACAAAGACCTTTGGAGGCCAACACAGTATGTATTAAAACGACCTTGTGAACTTAAACAATATTTCCAAATCTGTGTTGCTGCACAATGCAAATGTTTTGCTCGAAAATAAATACAAATAGCCATTTTACACTCACAGTTTATTTAGACTCCGCCTAAAGGTTACAGATACTTAGCTTACAAACAATTAGCACATTTTGGGTTTCGCTTTTAGCTTGAAGTTAAAATCAGGTCTAAAGTCATGGTTGTGTTAAAGATAAGGGTTAGATTTAATGCATATATGACATTTTACTTAGTATTCGCCTGCATTAAGTAGATGAATGCTGATTGAATACAAAGTTGGCATCTACAAAACATGTTGGGAAGAAAATGTGTCTTTTCTTACAAATCAAACTGAATGAAAAAAGAGAAACAGTCTAACCATGGAGGAGTTAAGAGCCCAGTAGAGTACTCTTATTATATAATAAGGCAAAATAGGAAATGACCTGAGAACACATTGATTGATTGTCATGTTCATGGCCATTCCTTGATATTTATTGACCCAAATCTCTCAAGACTGGGTTTACTGGGGTATGTTTTATTGCCACATACCAAACCACAAGGAGGTTGGATGACAGCGAATAATTGCTATAAATCATGTTGTATTGATTGGCACTGATATCCACTGATGATGTATTTTTGATAATCGTTTTGCAGTTTCTCAGTTGCAACCACATGAAACAACTGAAGCTGTTTGTGAAGCTACCTGCCAGTCAGTGCACATTTAAATGATATAAAGCTACACCAGAATGTTAAAAATTAAGTGGTCGGACATCCCCTGCAATTTTACCAAGAACAAGCAAAAAAATTATAAAATCAGAAAAACACACGCAACTAGACCCTTATTTAATCTTTTTTTTATTTCACCACTTATTATGAATGCGGATGGGTTTCCATTGATAACCCTCACTGAACTGCAGGTGCTGTAATTCACTACTGTAGAGCCCATCTTTGAAGGCCATGTTAACAGCAATTCACACCAAAGAATAAGAGACGTTTAAAAAACGAGGTGAGATTTCGAACATGAAATCTCACCTTGGATGCAAGAACATCCTGTTTGGAAATCTGTGGCCGTAAGCAAAAGATGTTTTCTTTGATTCAGTAGTCAAGTGTGGGAGTTAAAGTGATCGAGGGCTTCGTAAATGGAGCATTATTGCAGGCATTCAGTAAAAAGGCAATAGGCTGGACTGCGACCATAATGGACTAAATAACTAAACACACAGAGCACAGAGAGTGGCAGTCACTCCACTCAGCCTCTACATCATGGACTACTAACTCTTGGCCTTTCAGATCCTAGTCTTGTGTTATCATACCGAGTAAATGCAGTCTATTTCAATGTGAATAAAACTGAAAAATGGAAAATATTTATTGTCAACAAAAATACAGTTTTAGCAATTGTACACATTTGTGGATAAATGGATGGACAGACAGACAGACAGACAGATAGATAGATAGATAGATAGATAGATAGACAGACAGACAGACAGACAGACAGACAGACAGATAGATAGATAGATAGATTCACACATTGCTTTAAAAGTTAAAAATGTTTTCCTTCTCTTGTACACTACAAAAGAGTGCTTTCACATGACATTGTACAGTTTAATCACTTCAGCAACTCTGAAATAAAATGTGCCATTCACCCACTGACAGCGAGAAGAATGTAATCAGAACAGGCCATAATCTGTCCTGGGTGTGTTTACACATGACTTTTCATGCAATTCATTGAACTCCATACACAATCCACTTCACTGCAAATGCGGATTGGGGCAAAGTCTAAACTGCATCTGAGGCTCCATTCACACCTGGCATAGAGGTGGACTACTCTAAGCGTGAATGTAGCCACGGAATTCATGTCACTTTGAGATCAGATCGCTGAGATCACAGTTGGAGAAGGTTTTTTATAGCAGTGTGTACATTAATGTTTCCTGGGCCACACTGCAGGATTGATTAAGTACAAACTCATTAGCTCACTAATGGCCTATTATTAAAGTGCAACAGCAGGAAACAACAACTACCGACAAAAGCTCTTCTGATATCCATCAGACTAGGCACGGAAAGTGCATTAGTGCACGAAAATAAGAATGCATTTTGTCTCTGAAAACGGAAATAATGTTTATTTGCTGTAAGGTTGTAACTGAATCACCCAAGGCTCATGTAAATGTGAACAGGGTCTGAATGAAGTCACCAACACTGGTCCTGGAGACCTAGCTGCAGAGATGTCTAGATCCAGCCACAATCTGCAACACCTGCTCTGGTTGATGAACTTCTTCAGAAGGCCCTGACTGGCTTGAGCAGTAAGGGGAATGGGGAAGCATGTTGGTTGCAGGTTGGAGCTCAACACGTCAGGAAAGTAGAGGGTGGATGACCAGTTCTGAGACTACATCCTCCATCTTACCCACATGGTGAAGAACTCGAACCTGAAGTTTTTATTACTGCAAAGCAACACTGCACTGTTTTTCACCCCACAGGGACGGCTTCTAATATAGTTCCAGACAGACTTTCAGAAGTGCGACTTCAGCACTATTTGACAAAGACGAGAGCCCAGTTTTAATTTGGCACCGGCCTGCAGGCTTCCACAGCCAAAAGCACCTCAAACAGAACACACCCACAAATCTGTGTGACGGAGCGCTCTTCCTGTCTCATGGAGCGGCGTCGTGTAAGAGGATTTCACACGCAGTTCAACAAACTCCAAGATTGTCCGAAGACAACGTGCTTAGTGGCATTCCATCACTGCATTCTGCTGTGCGGGTTGGGGAGGAGGCTGGGATGAGAGAGAGAGAGAGAGGAGAGGGGAAAGAAACGTGGAAGAAAGGGCAAAAGTGTTATTTTCCGCTCTTACTCGAGGAGAGAGAATTAGATCGAGCATGTCTTAAAAGGTCAGAAGTGTCACGCTCTGATCATACTCAAGCGGAGACAGAGTCAGCGGGAGAGAAAGCAGAAGAAAGCGAGTAGAAGAGACAGAGTGTCCTTCACATGTGGAGAGAAAATGCCGGGGTTTTAAAAAGCACATGCCGCAGATCCAGAGGTCACAAGCTGTCTATAAGTCAATATTTCAAGTTTCTTTCAGAAATATGCCTATAAAGTCAGAACAGAAAAAAACACATAGCAGTGAATTAATATGTTAATAAAAACAGCTATATGAGCTTTAAAAACATGCTATTCCCTGATTGCTTCATTACAAACATATACCGTGTGTTTACTTCGATTGATCTCTATATTAGAAACATCTTCCATGCATTTCCACTCACTGGCCACTTTATTAGAAACACTTACCTTGTGGTTCACTTACTGGCCACTTTATTAGAAATGCCTGCCTTCAGATGACTGATCATGTTATTAAAAACTCATACCTTGTACTTAAACTGATTGGCCACAGAAACAACTAACTTGTGCTTCCAGGGACTGAAAATTTACCTTGATCACATGGCTACTGTAGATCAGACATCATTTGAGTAGTTAACCACTCTTAGGTAGACACTGAATCAGTATCAGGTACAGAAATGTGTACTTGTGTTTTTAAATCTGCTAGGTTGAGGATGTCCAGCCACTTTAAATATTCAGCCAAGCACAGTTCTGTGGTCTGGAACTGAATCATCATTCCTTACGTGACCTTGGCTTTACATTAAGGGATGGCCTCATTCTCAATGTAGCCTCGTATTACTGTGGAGAATGACAGGGTGATACATTTTGCGGAACACTTGAAACATAATAAAAGGAAAAATAAGACATTAGGATACTGGGAGTGAATCAATACCTGAATAGTGAAACAAAATAACAATGATAAAATTTTATATACAAGAAAACCAATAACAAATCAGGTCTTCTAATAAAATACTAAACATATATTAGATCAGAAAAACAAAACATAATCTATGGAAATAAGCTGAAACAACTACAAACAGATCAAATGTAATTAGAGAATAACAGTTTAAAGACTGTAGGAATGAGAGAGCTGAGCTTTAGTATGTCCTAAATCATATTCCAGCATCTTAGTTAAAAGCTGATTTAGTCAGCTCAGTAGAAGCTCGGGGGGTCCTGGAGTGTAATAAAATCACTTGAACGGGTTTGAAGTCCATTATTAACAGTGAACATGAAGGAGATATACGATGGCACCTGGCCGACAAGAGCCTTATAAATAAAAAGGAGCCAGAAAGGTTCCCTTTATACAGATATAAGGACCATCTGACTGTATCATAAAATTTACAGCGAAGAGTCCTGTACAAGTGTCGTGTAATGAATTGCAGAGTTGAGTGGTAAACAGAGTCCAGGGCCTTAAGAGACAAGGATGTTGTTCCTGCTTAGCACAGGGAAGCCAGCTTTGTTTCTATAAAAGAAGCCGTGTTTCTGTTTTCATCATGCCAGGGCTACCTCTCTTCAGTGGCTCTTTCAATACTGGAACCCTTCAAAGTAAAAACACTAAACACACAAGTATCTCTTGAAAACAGCATATGTTTAGTTTGATCTGTGCTTAAAAGCAACTTATTGCAACTTGCAGGGCATCGAAAAGACTTTGCTGCATTCCCAGAGCTTGCATGCAGTATTAAACTGTATTGTCAGCATACAGATATTTTACATTCTCTTAAAGCTGATAAAGCATCATTTACTTGAAATGAAAACAAAGCTGGACCGAAAATTGAACCTTGTTGTAATGAGCATCAGAGACATAAAGCGTTGACTGGGAGATTACAGGGGAGGCTGGGGGTCCCACAGCCAAATTCACAACAACAAAAAGTGCTGGGAAAATGTGCCCAGTATCCCCATTTTCCCCCCATCACCCACAGCATCTTCTGGATCCCCAGCTTAAATGATCCATGTGTTTTTGGGAAGACTTTGGTTATCTGATGCTCAGATTTACAGCTCCAGAGGGCCACATGCCCTTGTTAGCGGCAGCTCAGAAACCATGCAGCAACTTTCAATACTGGATAAATTTAAAATCAAATAAGGTCAACTTGCAGGGCATCGAAAAGGCTTAGTGATTTTTTCTACTCCTGCATTCAGATGCAGTTTACATTCTTGTACAGCTGATACAATATCATTCTTATGAAATGAAAAACAAAACAGGACCTAAAATCGCACCTTGAAATGGGCATCAAAGATATAAAAGGTTGGGTGGGAGATACCTGGTGAGGCTGGGACTATGCACAGGCAAATTCTTAGGATGAGTTAAGTGGGGACATGTCCACCGCGTCCTCAGCATCCCCAGCGTAAATGACTGCAGTGCTTCAGTTTTCAGAAGCTTAGATTTCCAGCTCTGGAGGGCCACATGCCCTCATCTGAGAGGCAGCTCAGAAACCGTGCAATAACTTTATGGCCAAAGCCAACACTACAGTCATTTCAGCAGCAGGGAGTGATCAGCTATATCGAAAGGCTTTTGACAGATCACTGAAAAGGGCAGCACATTGCATCTTTCTGTCACGAGCAGTAATGATATCATTTAATAGCAGAGCAGTGACTGTAATAGTGCTATGATTTTTCCTGAAGTCAGACTGCTGAGTGCTCAGAACAAGTTCAAGTTCACTTGAAGAAAGTATTTAAGTTCCCTCAAACTAAAGTTCCAGTATTTTGCCAGACATTAGAGTTAGTTCAGTAATTATGGTCACACGCACCGGGTCACGTGACGTCACGAGGCACTGGAGATGACTGACGACACGGTATATAAACAGGAAGTAAGTGTCACTCTGCACACATACATGCTTCATGCCTGCGTGTCGATTCTACCCAACTCCAAATCCTCTCACCAGCACCGTGAGTACTCTGACTCTCCGGAGTCTCTTTATATACCTGTCTGTGTGCGTGTTCAGAACGCGGGTTCATCTTGGTGTGATCTCTAACTCCTCTGGGAGCGTTCTGAGACAGATATTAAAAATGTTTGCTATCTGATCTGATATGATCAAGGCATCAAATCTTCAGTTGATTAGGGCTAACAGGAGAAATTTAGCAGCTACATCAGAGTAAAAAAGAGTAAAGCAATCTGCCAAAATCTTGCCACAATCTGCAACCCTTGCTCTGGCTAATAAACCTCTTCAGAAGCTTGTGATTGGCTTGAGCACTGCATCAGAAGGAAGGTCTGGCATGTTAGCTGCAGGTTAGAGCTTAACCCAGCAAAGTAGATCTCCAGGAAGAGGGTTGATGACCACTGTATTACAAGATGAGAATGCTCAGAAACACCACAGACTGGCATCAGACAAGTCCTTTCTAAAAGAGCACATATCGTTTTGATTCAGTTTGATCAGTTAACCATTAACTGCAATAAAATGGAAAGCAGAGGAAGATGGCTTGCCTTTCCGAAACCACAATGGATTCATGTGTGAGCAGGTAATAGTCCAATTTAGCTTTCCAAATGAGAAATGAACTGGCTAAAAGTGACCCAGTGAGATTTAACCCCACTTTGTAAAACAAGTGTTCAAACAAAGAAGTGAAAGAAATAAAGTGATCTCTTTGTCTAACCAAGGCTTTGAATTCTCCTTAATCCTATACTTCTTACAAGATGTGTGTGTGTTGACTGCAGAGAGAATGGCTAAATCAATAGTAAGATAAATATCAGTAAAAGCAAGGTCACACAAAGAGACGTGTTCATTAATAGGCATAAACTTTCTCCTAAACTTCTTTCAGGAACTGAATGTCTTTGTCTTAGTGGTTGTAATGGTAGTGATTGCATAGTGTTTACAAAAACAAGATTAAAGACACCCATTGCAGTACTTCTATAGGACTCCTATTGGATATAATCAAGTCAGTAAATGTTGATTTTATCAGGCACAGTTGGCTCAGTAATCGGTTGGGGCAGGTAGCGGACATCATGTAATTCTTCCAAGTGATGAGATATAGGTTAAAAAATCACAAAAGATGAGACCTTATGTTTTCTAGAACTAAGTTATTGGTTATTAATTGCAGAGAAAAGTCTGTAGATCCCTACCATAGTAATTAGAGTGTTTTCTCCAAGAGTTAACATCTGCACAAAAATTTCAAAACATCAAGGGTTGTGGTTATAAAACAGGACTTGACATATATTCCTACATCACACAGGAACACCAGTCCGCCACAAGAGTAAAACCATGTGTATATCAAGAAAAAACACTGATGATCTCATTAAAGCACCTGTCAATGGGGTGGGGTTTTTTTCTTTCACATTTCACATATTAGGCAGCATATTGAAGTCTGGAATCAGAATAAACAGGTGAGAGTCAGGACCTGAGAGAGTAAGGACCTGGCAAGGACCCAATTGTTATGGATAGAGAACCGGGTCAGAGCATCTCCAACCCAGCAGGTCCTGTGGAGTGTTCTTGTATGCAATGGTAGTATCTATCAATAATGGTCCAAGGAAGGACAACCAACCATCACCAGGGGTGCCCAAAGCTCGTTGACGCATGTGGGGAGTGAAGGTTAGCCCGTCTCATCTCAAACAGTTCTGAGCTGTGGTCCCTAATGCCATAGCAACCCACTTGTACAATTACATTTTGAGCCAAAGGATACTTATCCAAGAGGCTGGGGAGCTGCTGCGTGACGTCGGAGATCTGTTTGGCAGGCCTGCTTCCCCGCACCCATCGGCAAGAAGGCCTGCTGCTTGACAGGTGTCTGGATGGGTTCTGGCATGATGAGGATGAGCAGGAAGGCCACACACTTGAATATTCTTGCCTGGAACAATTGCAGTGACCTTTTAGCCAAGGATGGTGCAGGAGAGAATGCAGACATTATCCAGCTCTTCCAGGATGGAGCACGCGATGCCTAGGCTAACGCTTCATGGGAAAAGCTGGCAGACGGTGGGCCTCCCACCCAGTAAACAGAACAAGGCTCTGTTTGGTATGGTTTGGAGCAGCTCAATCCATTGGGTCCCCTTGTCAAGACCAGGGATCTTCTTCATCCTGCGCCATAACAGAAGTCATTCATATACATGACACTTATATTTAGCTGGGGTAGTTTTATTGGCTGATGCCATTCCTCATCCACTTTAGCCCGATAAAGCACAGCGATTCTACTTTCCAGCTCGGAAATCCTCTGACTCAGATGAGCACATCCCTCGTGACCAGGTAAGCCTGGCAAGTTGCGCAGAGGCATATTGAAAAAAGGTTAAAAAGGCTTCAAATAGCAAAGAGAAGTCTGTGTGGGTGAAGCTTAGCTTTAACTGCCCAGTCTATCAATACAAAGCTTAAAAACAAAGTTAAGAAGAAGGTTAAAAACAACTCTCAACGCTGAAAGTCCATGAAAAGCTAGAAAAAAGCCAGTTATTGCATGGCACAACTGAAATGGGAAGTGTCTAGTCAAAGTGTTTCAAGTCCTTTTTATCCACGTAAAGTCAAGGAACATTTATTTGGTGCAATAAAAAACCTTTGTTGCTAGTTAAGAAAGAAGCTTTGCATGAGCAGTAAATGTGTCCATGTACTGCACTGTTCGTGCATGTACTAGTTGTATGCAAAGCCTTGAGCTCCACACGTCTGCCGGGACTGAGCTGGACTGGAGCTTCGTGTGTGTGTGACCGTGAGGCTAATGTGGGAAGTATTATATCAAAGCTTTGGGCCAGATGCTAGACAAATGTGAAATGTGTGGTTGCTAATAGTGACCTCTAGTCAGAAAGCCATGGGGGAGAGCGTGGCTGATATTAGTGCAGTGAGGCGGGCCAATTTATAACACTGCAGCCTGTGGGTAAAATATGATGCGTGCTCGCAAGATATGAGCCTCACATTTTTATGCATTAGCACATATATTAGGATTCAAGACGCTAGACTGGATGTAGTGAACACGGACACAGTGTGTGGGTGTATTTGTGTGTGTAGCTGTACACACTGGTGTTGCGTGCTGTTGTAAGATAGCACAAGACACCAAAGATCTTGTTTTTATTCACATGCAAAGTGTAAAACCAATAGTCTTGCTCTTTTTTGACAACCAAAAAAAGCAGGAGCCATTTGGCCAGGCTGGAGCTGTGAGCTTGTCACAGCTCAATACGAGACTTTGGTAAGAGTAACAATTCAGAACAGAATTGTGGGGAGTGGAGAGGAGGGAGAGAGACAGATAAAGTTCGACAACACAAAACCGCAGGACACTGAGGTGGAGGAGAGCTTATGAAAAGGAAGAAAAGCTTTTATAAAAAGAAGAAACCAGTGTCAAGGGTGAGTGTTGGGTACAGCTGCAGATCTTTACACCTTTTGAAGTGGGACTAGGTTTGAATGCTCAACACAGATACTCTCAGTGAATGCAGGATGTTGAGAGTTTTTCTTCAATAGGTGTGTGATTATAGCAATTAATATTACATTTAAACTATGTGGTCACATAGACCTTCATTTGCTGTTCTATAGCAGCCACCTCAAAGAAATAACTGCATACTTTTTGAAGCCTATAGTGCCAGAATGTAAGAAATACTGTGCACCCTCAAAGGAAAGGGTGTAGTGTGGGTCAGTTATTTCTTTGCGTTTCAGTAGATGGTTGAGCTTCATATCCAGCAACTCTTAAATTGATGCGACGCCTTGTTCACAGATTAAAATGTATTCAGGAATCTGTGGAGATGTGTACAAAGAATGTTTTCCACAAAAACTCACTATAATATGACACAAAGTAAAAATAAACTTGACCGTGGCACGCATGCATTCCCTTTAAGCTCCTGCTTGGACCCTCAGAAATAGAAACGGTAATGAAATAACACCAAAGCTGTTTAACACTTGCAAACTTGCCACCGCTGCTGGGATTGTTCATTGCTCAAAAGAGAACAGTAACACGGTACAAAACCACTGGTCTGTGGGTGCAAGTCTTTGTTGAATGTCAAGTATCTGGGGTGTGAGAGGGTGTCAAGTCTCAAGTCGATGAGGTGCGAGTCTTGAGACTCTGAAGTGAAAACACATGTCAAGTCTGAAATCACTGGGGTGTGACTGCAAGTTAACTTTAGAGTCTTGGGGGTGTCAGTCAAGTCTATTCTGAAACGAGTCTTGAGTCTTTAGGGTCCAAGTTCAAATCAGCTGCCAAGTCTTTAGGGTGAAAGGGGTGGCGGTAGCTCAGTGGGTAGGATACTTGCCTCTGGACCAAGAGGTCCTAGGTTTGAATCCTACCTTCAGCACCACCACTGGGTCCCTGAGCAAGACCCTTAACCCTAAGTTGCTCCAGGGAGAGACTGCCCCCTGTAGGTAGGGAATGGAAGTCGCTTTGGATAAAAGCGTCAGCTAAACGCCGTAAATGTAAGTAAAAAATGAGTATCAAGTCTCGATTTTTGCAGTGTGTGACTGAGTCTTTTAACATAACTGACTTATCAGACTCTATTGTCACTATTCAGATGAGTACATGTTTAATTGGTTCTGCCTGTGTTTTTTTGTTTTTTTCAGGCCAAAATATCACAAATCTTTCAGAAATCTGTTCAGAAATGATTCAGTTAATGCCAAGTTCAGGTTTGGTTGCATGCGTCTATTTTTCACAATTTCTTAGTGTGTATGCATGAAAATACATAGTAAACGAAAATGCATAAATAAAGAAGGCAAAATGAAGCAAGCCATTTAATGCAATGCAAAGAACAAAGGCAGATGCATCTCATCGCAACTTAACTCACACCCTGCACTTCTTTCCTGCTCCATACTCACTTGGCTTTCACATCCACTTAAAGCATTCAATCCACTAGAGGCACATTAATTATTCTGGGGGTAATGAATAGGCCTGTGGAGAAAGATGGATCTGATGGAGAGCTTTTACTCATATCACTATGCTCTTGTTTTACTTACACATACACAGCTATCTGACACACACACACACACACACACACACACACACACACACACACACACACACACTCAAACACATGTGCACAAACCACTTGGCCCCATTTCTCCCAGCGGATAAACATATTAACACATTTTCCGAGGAGAAAATAAGTGAGTAGAGGGATAGAGACCGGAGGTACAGATAAGGAGAATGGGGCCAATGAGAAGCAAAGCCATGCAGAAAGAAGCAGAGCCTGTATTAGAGATTAGCAGAAACTGTGCAAAACATCAATCTCATGAGAACGGCACAAAAAAATGGAGTCCGGCCCTCAGACCGGAGGTCATTTCCACCGAGAGACACAGTTTTTTCAGAATGCATGAATTGTGCTGAGGAAAATATAAGTGGAATTTATTCTTTTGAAACATTTGTGCGGCATTCTACAGAAATTCCATGGATTACACTGATTACTTTTTTACAGAAAAGTCCATGTAAAAGAAATTGTTTTATCAAAAATTAGGTTCTACATTTTTAATTGGCATCTTCTATAGTTACAGGACAATGATTTAGAAGTTGGAAGCTTGGTTTTAAGATAATAATAATGTAATGAGGAGGTTGGTTTGTGTGTGCATCTGTAAATGTAATGCTCTGGAAAAAAAATAAGAGACCCCTGTGACATCCACAGAGCGGTCACTAAGTTCTGGGACTCTTATTTTGAAGTCAGTATATGTTTGTGTCTATGGTCTCTGTGTCAGGTGTTGTCATTTAAGTGATGTGGGTTATGATTGGTTCGTGTTGGAGTGGGTTTTGTATTTAAGTTCTATGAGTTTGTGTTTCTATGTTCAGTTTCTCAAATAAAAATATTGTTCTTTAAAGCGTAATATTAAAGGAAATGACAAAACGTCAAAATAAGAGAAATGATGGTGTTTTCAGACCTTGAAAAATTCAAAGAAAACAAATATTTTCACTCTTAAACAAAATGGCAATAATTACATTTGATGTATTTCTAGTAGTGTTTCGCCATCCAACTGGTCACATTGTGAGAGAAGAGTGTGGATTACAGCAGTGTTTTTATACTTTTCCTCATTAAATATGTCACTAATCAGTACCTCATAAAGCAGAATGAAGTGTGCTTGATTTTTCTGGCAACCCTCCCATAAAAGCCACGATTGTGAAGCACTTGTAATATTGTTGTTCTTGCACACTGTAGCCACTCATTGCACACAGGCCTCTTGATTGCCTCTCTGACCAGTTTCCTCTTTGCGCTGCTATCCAGTTCGGAGGGATGGTCTGACCTAGTAATACCGAATACTTTCCTCTTTTTAATTATAAACTTTGCTATGCTCCTAGGGATGAATCCCTTTGATTTTTTTGTATCCATCTCCTAACTTGTGACTTTATCCCTGATATCTTTTGACAGTGCCTTGGTTGATGGCTTTCAGTTCCACTACCAAACGCTGGCATGCTGCAGACAGTATGTTATTATACTGAACTAATCAAAACAATTACACCTGATCACAGGTGGAAGCCACTTAGCTTGATGTGCAAGTTATTTTTAGAAGAGGTGATCCTTCAATCCATCTCAGTGATTTTTTTTCTAAACCATTGCAATCATATCTTTAATTTGGTTGTTCTGGGTTTAGATGAGTTATTTTTTTTATCTTAATGTCTTAATTTCAGGCATGCAAACACATGCCCCTTTGGCCATAGTACATTTTTTGGCAAGAAAAGTGTGCCCGTCAACAAAAATGACAATTGTTTGACACCTACCAGTTGACACAATTTTTAGATAATGTCTTTTTGGCAAGGCTACTGCCCCCTGTCTCCAACCTCATGCCCCCGGACAACAATATTTGTTGATCTCCACCTCCAACACCTCCCACTCTCTGCCTTCATTTGAGTACCTATCCCTCTAAAGGTCTCTGTCCTCCCACATTCTGTCCTCTCAGCACTCTGTGTTTTTCACACATCCATCCCTACTTCATGCATCGAAGAGCAGGAAACAAGCTCTCTCCCTCTGTGTGTGTGTGTGTGTGTGTGTGTGTGTGTGTGTGTGTGTTACTTATTCATTGTAATATATGATATATTACATTCATATATATTATACATCATATACATTATTCATAATGCAGGTATGAATACAAACAGGAACAGGAGTACTCAGGGCACTTTATAAATGACTATTTGTTACATTATTTATTTTTATTTTTGCCACAAATTCTAGTGCAGATGTCTATTTATTTAACACTCACGTTGGTGGACTAACATGAATTTCTTAAAACATGCTCTATACAGTAACACGTATGTGTGTGCAGGATCTCTATATAAATGAACGTATAAGGAGGATATCAGTGAGAGTAGGCACTGACCGTTATTTGAACCATGTCTAGGATCGCCTAGTGTATCCGTGGACTTATAAGATACAAATGAGTAAAACTGCATACAAATGTAGGAAAGGAGGCTACATCCCTCTGGTAGTAGACCATCAGGCTTTGTAGGATTAGCTGCCGCTGCCCTTTTTCACAGTCTTTGGTTTTTTATTCATTATATGACATTATATGACTGAACAAGTGCTGACTGTCAGAAAGAAAATCCATAGAGGGGAGGGAGAGAGAGAGAGAGAGAGAGAGAGAGAGAGAGAGAGAGAGAGAGAGAGAGAGAGAGAGAGAGAGAGAG
>JBBJLR010147291.1:0-15644 GCA_037577145.1 Brachypetersius gabonensis
TGTAATCAAGCAATATAACAATAGAACACAGACATTATGGACAAATAACAGATTGATAAACTAATACAGATGAAATATTTAAAACTAGAGAGAGAGAGAGAGAGCACATCACTATTTATAGGTATTTTTTCAGAGAGGAGAAGAGAGAGAAAACAGTTAATTTTTTAAAATAGTGGTTGATTGCACTTCAGGAAAACTAAAGATTGCAACATCTTATAGCCTAGCCGTGAACGGTGGGGTCTCATTAGAATGTCTCCTCTACTAAAAACTCTCAACTGGGGCAGAAGAGGCAGTGACAGAGAGGACTTTTAAGGCAACTCTTGTGTAAACTGGGGAAACGCTCTTTGTTTTTTGACCAAAAGGTGAGTGCATCACAGTCATAGTCATTTACGCTGTCTAGGTACTTGCTTATTTGTGCATCAATGCTTCAGTCCTGAGTTGTGCTGCGTTGCAACCTAAAAGCTTTGTAGCGTTAAAGAAGACGCTGTTTCGGGGGTGGCGCTGAATTACTATACAATTTTTCTGTGTCTTCTTCTATTAGTGCTGCAGTTGCATATCTGTCTACCTCTGTGATCAAAAGTTGCACACACACACACAAAGACGGGACTAGACAGGATGCTTAAAAACAATGACAGTAATAAGCAGCAGCAACAACATCAATAATAATTATATAGCCTCCTGTTAGTGACTTTTTGAGGTCATCTCTGAGTGCTGGTTTGGTTTTACCATTTTGGACATCTAAATCTACCCAGGTTAGTCCAAACGGGGGGTCGAGCACGATGGCAAGGAAGTAGATCCAATGGCTAAACGGCTCCTTTGGATCCTCTTCATTCATGTGGACCCAACTGAAAATTCCAGAGAACCGTTTCTCTAAGGATCTTTTCAGTGCCCTGACTATAGTTACAACCTGGGGCATTTGCACTTTCATCTTTATAAGATGACTCTTTAAGTCCAGAACAGTGGGGACCACCATGCTAATAGTCACCTGATGATCACCTTCTGTAAGGTCTGTTGCCTCAGAAAAAGGCTCAAGCAAAGCACAAGGGTCTTTCAGTTGAGCCCATTCTCAGGCTGAAAACACTAAATTCTCTGTATCGCTGCATATTTCAGTGATGGCTCGGTGGTCAAGTGTGATGAGAGCCTTTAACTGTAGGTGCTATTCCAGTGGGTGTTGTTTGCTGCTGGGATAGACTTATTGGAGCCAAAGTGCACCTCAAACAAGTCTTTGTGGTTACTACTGCTGTGCAGCAGGGTTGTAAACTTGCTGGCCTTGGCAATGGCTCTAGCTATTGCCTTGACTTCGTTCATCCCATCACTGATGACGAGTTGCAGCGAGTGGGCGAAGCAAGAGAGACGTTCACCCGTTGACCATGGATCAGAATCTTCTGCATCCTCCCACATCGTTTCATCATCAAGGTCATCGCTGCTGTCACCTTCAGGCTGCTCTACTTCTGGCATCCTGACTTTAAAGGCCCGCTTCATATTGGACGCGTTATTCGTCAGAATGTAGCTTATTTTATGGCCAATGCCATATTCCTCAACAATGTTGTCAAATGCTGAGGCGATTTGTTCGCCACAGTGCTTCCCTGTGAAACGCCTACAGTATAGCACAAAGGATTGTAAATTGTAAGAGTCCTTGTTCTGGCAGGCAACATGAGCGGTAACTCCCAGGAAAGACCGAAGCCTCCGGTCAGATCAGAGGTCTGTTGTTATTGCTACATTTGGCTGGACCTCCAGGGCTTTGATTATGTCGCCCTTAACTTTAGTGACAAGGTGAGGTATCAACTTCTCTGTCAAGGTGGTCCTAGACACAGGAGTGTATTTGCTATCCAGGATGTCCAGGAAGTGTCTAAAATGTGGATTCTCAACGATAGACAGGGGGGGAGAGCATCCAACTATAAGGTCTTGGAGGATGGATGGGTGATGGCCTGAATTTGGGGAATAAAAGTGGATGCTTGAAGCAAACAATGATATTTGAGGCTGTGTGGGATCGGCCTTTTCACTGACGATGCAGATCCTGTTTTGTACTCCAAGTACCTACAAAATAGGGAAAAGGGAATCCGTGATCTGTTTCTATCCAACCACAAAAAACTACCGTAATTTTAAATCTATCAATGAGTGCAGGTCTTTGTATACAAAATAACCTAATCCAATCCAGTGTGACACATTAATAGATCATTATACACAACCAGTAATAATGAGAACACCAGAGTGTTCAGGGTTGCAAGTCCTTAAATAACAAGAAAGAAAAATACAGTTTAATGGAATCAAGAAAAGACAAACGCTGTGCCCAAAACCGCGCACTTGCGCACTTTAGTGCACGATTTTTAGTGCGTAGTGCGCTCACACTGAAAACCAAGATAAATTCAGTGCACTGAAAGAACCCGGATGGTGCACTGAAATCGGCCAGAAAACGCAGTGCAGAACGATGCACACTTTGCACTAAACGGACGCCATTTTGACCACGTAGCAGAGAGGGCGGGCCTTTCAAAGTGTTTTCAAATTGTATAATGGCGGCAAACAGTGAAATACAAGCCCAAGTGGAGGCAGCTGGTTCACAGCAAATGTGAGTCCGTCACTTCCACTAAGTGCAAAACGTTAGTGTTCCGTTTAGGACAGCACTGACCCACAACAGTGCACTAAACAGTGCACTGACAGTAGTGCGCGGTTTCGGACACAGCCAAAATGTTTGTATTTTGCAAAAAGCTTTGCATATTGCATTAAGCCTCCTTATGTCAGCCAGCTATCAGACACAGCTGTGTTGACAAGAAATGAAAGAGAAAAAAATGTTACACTCATGCCTATACAATAGAATTGTGTCTAATAATAACATGCTGTAGTAGCCCCTACACGCTGGACTGGTTTAGTAGGACAGCATAGGACAGGGGTGTCAAACTCACAAAAATGTTCATGGTTTCAAATAGAGAAAATAATTTCTCCAAAAATAGAAAATTCAATAACTCTTACAATGCACTTTCTTTTAGCTAAAAACTGTATTCTAAGCTCTGTTTGAACAATTTCTCTGACTAAAATAATATTTTTGATGCTAATAAATTAAATGGATTAAAATTTTTGGAAATTTGAGCTCTCAAAAATGTGTTTTTGAGGTAAAAATAAGTCTGAATATTTTGTCCTTATTTCGACAATAAAATAGAAATTTACAGTGTTGGAAAAGATAAAAAGGTAATTAATTTTATATTTTGAAAATAGTCTGCGGGCCGGACAAAATTGATTGCTGGGCCAGATCTGGCCCACGATCTGCATGTTTGACACCCCTGACATAGGAGAAGACGCCTAAACCGTGATGATCACATCGAACATGATAATTGTGTTGAATCAGGGTGTCTGTCGCAATTATGTTCAGGCCAATTCAGACCTCAGATTCACGACGAGAGGAGGCCGTGGTTTTAGAAAGGAGTTGCAACATGTGAATCAAACGTTACATGTCGTTTCAAGCAGTTTCAAGCCGTCACTTAACATTCAACATGTCAAATTGCAGTTTCAAGGTTTTAGAACATTTTTACCTCACAGCTTTTATTACGTGATGTCACTAAATCAGTCCAGCAAAAATGTCAGGACACAGTTTTTGGTCAATGGAGATGGAGAGAAATGTTTATTACCTCCTTTCAGTGAAACAGCAGTGTCTGCTCAACTTCAGTTGTTATGGATATGCTACACAAGTCATAAAAATTAACTTTCTTTGCTAACTATCCAGCTTACTAGTTTATCTGAACATTGTTACAGAAACCACGGTCCCATTGCGAGTTGCTGCGTTGGTGTGAATGCTTCAGTTTTTAGAAAGCACGTTTCAGCAAGTTGCTCTTTTTTTTTTAAATTTTGCAGCTTGTCTCATTGTGAATTTTCTTTTTGAACTGGCCATGATTTCACACTCTCAGTTGGTTGACATAGTCAAATATATTAAAGTCGATAATTTAAAGTGCTCACTAAAAGCTAAAATATCTAAAGTTAGAGAAAACTGGTAATGTTTAAGTAGCCGATAGCCACTGACAGAGCTAGCTATCTGTACTTAGCATGTAGTTACACTCTTCACCAAAAGTTACGTCTGCAGAGAAGCTTGCAAAAAAAAAAAGTCCCTAAATAATTTATACCGCCTGTGTGAGAAGAACACATGATAAATAACAATAATACATACACATGATCTGGTCCTCTGAGGTTGGAAAGGTAGCTAAAAGAGTTTGAAGATGGGCAGATAGCTACTAGCTAGCTTACCTTTCAGGGTGTTTACGCTCCAGGAGCCTCGTGAAGGTTGAGGTAGTCCCGGCTGTCTCCATCAAGGAGACAGTGCAAAATCTGCATTTTGCCGCTAAAAAACTCTGTGTTCAGTGAATGCAAACTTTATGACTGAAGAATTTGCTGACATGCTGACAGTCAATCAGGAAAGCAGACACTCAGGCACAAGTCAGGATTGTGAATATTGAATTGAATACTACTGGGATGAGAGAATCAGCAAACAGACAAAGTCTTCACTCAAACAAAAAGTGTTATTATACACCCACATATGGGTGAGGTCTTCGTAACCTGCCGGATCATCTTGTGAACAGATAACAAGCCCAAGGAAATTCTACTTCTTGCCCTAACGGCCTAGGAACTAATTTTAAGAAACAAGTCAGCATAGACTCTTAACCATATGGAATCATGTGAGTTTAGGAATCAAGCTTAATGGATATACTGATTCGTTGTAAGCGATTCAAAAGGAATAAATGTAAATCGCTCCGATATTCTGAAGGCAGATGTCAAGGAAACGCCATACTTCAGAGGATACGGTTCTGACAAGTATGCTGTCCATGATTGGGAAGAACTTATGGAGAGATATCTGGAGAAAAAAAGAGTACCAGTTGAGGAGTGTGCCCAAGAAGTAATGGCAAAACTCTTAGGAAACGCAAGAGATAACTTTACGCAGTGATCCATCTCTAAGGCCCATTAAAAACCCAAAGATTATTATTGATGTACTCAAACAGCACTTTTGTGAGTTGACATACTCTTCAATGCCCCTTGCAGATTTCTATAACACTCTACCAGTAACGGGTGAAAGTGCTATGGAATACTGGATTTGCTTAAACAAAGCTGTTGATGTCGCTGATTAATGTTTGAAAAGACAGGGTAGAAACATCGAAGATCCAAGCAAGAAAGTAGCGATGATGTTTGTGAAACATTGTCCTGATATGACCCTGTTAGGTATTTTCAAGTACAATACTGCTGAGAAATGGACTGCTGGAGAGATACAGGAGCGCTTGGTTGAGCACCAGCGGGAAGCCCGGGCAAAATCTCAAATGATGGTATCAAAACGTCCGCAGGGTAGACATGTTTCTATGCATGTTCAAATGAACTCTGTTGAAGAGGATGGAACTTCAAAAGAGCTAGCTAGCCCTGAGCCAAATCTGCCAGTAAACATACCTGCAAAAGTAGATCCTTCTATGCAGTCTCATCAATTTGTTAGACCGTGTTTAAGAACAGTGGGTACAGTCAGCGGTTGTACACCCACCAGCAGGATTTGCGGGTTATTCCCCAAAGAAATGCAAAGTCTGTGAGTCCACAGAACACTCCACGGTTACACACTGCCGACAAGACAGTCTTTGTTTGTGCTGTTTTAAGCCAGGGCATTATAAAAGGGACTGCAGACAGTTTAAGTCGATGAGACCAGAGACCATGAGAAGTAATCGCACTCAAACCAGTGAGAAAACGGGACCGGCTGTAAACTAGTGGGCCCACACTTTGGGGAGGGGAAAAATGTGGGTGCAGATGAAAAGACCCTCGAAATTGTAGATTTGGAAGAGCAGTATGCAAAGGTCTGTGAGAACATGCCAGAGAAACCGATTACTTTACGTAGAAATGGTAAACTAGCTCTCCTTGTGTAGCCATAGAGGACTTCATGCTGTTTTAAGGTTTGTGCCAGAAAAGTGACACAATGAGAAAAAGTGGAGATCTCATGGACATGAAACAGAGACTGGAGAATGTAGGTTTGGGTGACATTAAAATATGGATTCATGTCAGGTGAGTCTTACCACCAAACTTCAAATGGTGCAGATGTTGGAAAGTTATGAGGATGTTTACTCAAAACAACATCTAGATTGTGGCGAGGCAAAAGGATTCGTACACCGGATCAGACTGAGAGATGAGCATCCTTTGTGTCTCCCATACAGAATTGTTCCTCCGGCTCACTTCCAAAAACTTCGCCAAGGGCTCTCTGAAATGGAGGAACAGCATATAATCAGAAAGTCAGTAAGTGAGTTTGCATCCCCTCTTGTAATGGTGTGGAAGAAGGATGGAGGACTCCGTATTTGCACTGATTTTAGATGGTTGAACGTCCGCACTACAAAAGATGCTCACCCTCTCCCTCATCAGTAAGATTGCTTAGCAGCTTTAGGCGGAAATGCTTATTTTAGCACTATGGATTTAACATCTGGTTTCTATAACCTACCTATGCATGAAGACGACAAGAAATATACCGCTTTTACTACACCACTGGGCCTTTATGAATATAATCGTATGGCTCAGGGTCTTTGTAACAGTCCCACATCCTTCATGAGGATGATGTTAAGTATTTTTTGTGATCTAAATTTCAGTAGCCTACTTCGTTACCTTGATGACTTGCTGGTATTCGCACCCTCAGAAGAGGAAGCCCTCAGCCAGTTGGAGGTGGTTTTCCAGTGACTCAGAGAGCACACTTTAAAGCTCATCCCAAAGAAATGCCAATTTTTGCAAAGATCAGTCGAGTTTCTTGGTCATGTAATTGGTCAAAATAGTGTGCCTGTTGATACTTCTACGGTGGATGTCATCATGTCAATGCCAGCCAAATCCCTAGTGGAAGATGATGGAGGTTCTAAGGTTCTCAGATTGTGTCTGCGGATGTAGATGCTCCCCCATTCTCTCACAATGAGCTACAGCACAGTCAGGAAACAGACCCAATTATTGCAAAGGTCCTGCCATTTGTGGAGCGCAAAAGGCGACCATCCAGACGAGAAGCATCCGGTTTGAACTCAAAGGTGCTTGGGCTACTAAAGCAATGAGACCGGTTGAAAATAATGGATGTTGTGCTTTATAGAGTATCAAAGTACCCTTTAACCAAACAGAGACGTTTTCAGTATATTCTACCCGAAGTACTGAAGGAGCAAGCTTTGAAGTGTGTACATGACACTGCTGGACATCAGGGGCGGGCTAGAACAATCCATCTGGCAAGGCAAAGATTTTACTGGTCCAGAATGGAACGTGATGTGAAAGATTATGTGATTATGTGTGCTGTCAGCGCTGCATTCTCACAAAAACAGCAGAGCCAGCTGCTCGAGCCCCTCTAGCCAGTATTCGAACATCAGCACCCATGGAACTGGTGTGCATTGATATTTGGACTGCAGAAGACAACAGACAGAAAACAGTTGATGTTCTGGTCGTCACTGACCACTTCACTACATTTGCCCATGCTTTTCCCTGCATCAATCAGAGAGCCAAGCAGGTAGCAAAGAAACTGTGGGACAATGTGTTTTGTGTGTACGGATTCCCAGAGCGTATCCGTTCCGAACAGGGTGCCAACTTTGAAAGTGAACTTCTTGCAGAGCTTTCAGGAGTCGAAAAGTCACGCACGACAGCATACCACCCTATGGGAAATAGAGAAACCGAAAAGTTTAACAGAACACTGGGGAATATGCTTCGAGCTCTGCCTTTGAGAAACAAACAGCAGTGGCCTCAGCAAATTCACACTTCACACAAATTGACCTTTGCGTATAACGCTACCGTTCATGAAATGACGGGGTACGCACCATTTTATTTAATGTTTGACCGAGTCCCAAGACTCCCGGTTGACATTTGCCTTCAAGCAGGTCCTGAAAGACCAAATTGTTGTTGACTACAAGACCTATGCAAGGACTATGATGACAGACCTTGACCAGGCAGCAGCCATTGCACAACAACAGGCTGTACAATAGGAGAGTTAAAGGTACTCACCTGAATGTTGGAGACAGGGTCCTTTCAGCAAATAAAGGAGAGAAGGGCAAAAAGAAGCTAGCAGACAAGTGGGATGCTACTTTGTATACTGTCATCGACAGGAAGCCGGAAAAACACACATCTACAGAATATCTGACAAGTGTGGAAAGATCAAAGTTGTCCACAGGAATCTGCTTTTGGATGTGAGCTTCTTACCTGTCCAGTCATCTGCAAGTGATGAGTCCAAAGGAGAAAAGTTGGATGATTCTAGTCTGTCAGTGTCTGACGATTCACCTAGCAGTCTGACTGAGGAAGACTCAATGGATTACACAAATGTTGGTAGAATTCAGAATCACTTTTGAGAATAGTGTTTTGGTATTTTCTAATATTTCTGCACCAAATGTGTAGGAACATAGAAAGGTATTTTTTGGTGAATTAAATGATTTGATAAATACTTGGGGAGAAGTGCTCTTGGGGGATTTTAATACAGTGTTAGAGAGGCAGGATTTGGATGCCCAAATGGTTTTCAGGCCAGACGGTGGGAGGCGGGTTTTGAAGGGTATGTTACATGCACTTGATTTTGTGGATGTATGGATGGAGAGGAATGAAGGTGTGAGAGACTATTCAAGGTGGCAAAGTGTGAAGGGAGTTCTGAAACAAAGTAGAATTGATTGTTTTCTGTCATAGGAATGTTCTGAGATTTGTTTCAGAATCATATTTTAAAGCAAACGCTTTTAGTGATCAGGAATGTTTGTATGTGGTGATGGAGTTTAATAGCATGAGGAAGGGTCCGGGTGTGTGGGCTCTTAATACGGAATTATTAAGTGATGGAATATGCTGAGGGTATTGAGATTATAGTATTGAATGAAAAAGATGATGTTCACTGGCTTACTGAAAAGAGAATTTGGTGGGATAATCTAAAGAGGGATTTTAAACGTTACTCGATTGTCTATAGTAACAGAGTGAGGTGGATGAAGAGGGTAAATGAAAAACAACTTAGGAATCATTTGGTGGAGGAATACAGGAAAGTGACTGAAAGTCAGGGTGATATGGAAACGTTACTTCTTTATGAGGAAAAATTGCGGCAACTGAAAAATGATACTTATAGAGGAGCAATGATTAGAAGTAAAACAATGTATGCTGTTGAAGGTGAAAAGTGCACTAAATTCTTTTTTGGTCTTGAAAAGGTAAGGCAGGAAAGGGGGATTTTTAGGCGTGTTTTCACGACTGGTGGGATGGAGGCAACAAATACTGAACACATACTCTCAGCAATTTGGCATTTTTATTCTGATCATTTTTGCAGAGTAGAGGTAGGGACAATGGAGAAAGACTATTTATTGAGGCATATTAAACGGAAAATAGCAGAGGATGATTATCAAATGTGTGAAGCAAATGTAGGAGAACAAGAAATTGTTGATGCAATTAAGCAATGGAGTAGAGGGAAGAGTCCGGGGATTGATGGATTGCCATGTGAGTTTTATAAATGTTTTCAGTATTTGCTGGTCCCGATTTTATTGGAAGTATTTAAAGAGGTTTGTAAGGCTGGCGAAATGAGTCCGACGATGAAACGTGGAATGATTAAATTGTTATATAAGAAACGTGGTGGTGTTGCTGACCTGAAAAATTATAGACCTTTAGGCTTGTTGAATACTGACTATAAAATTTTGGCAAAATTGCTCGCAAATAGAATGAAGAGGGTCTTACCGGCTGTGATTGAAACAAACCAAGCATTCGCTGTTCCCAATCGAGATATAACAGATTCTGTAAAAAATATTAGAGACATTCTTTTGTATATGAAGGATAAGAATAAGCTTTTGATAGGGTGGAACATGACTTCTTGTTTCAAACAATTAATGCATTTGGGTTTGGGACTATTCAAGTTCTTGAAATATATTTTAAAGGGTCTGGGGCTTTGGTGAATAATGCAAAATTAAAGTACATGCGTATAGGTATGTTTGAAGTTTTACCGGATTTGATACCATATAAGGAAGAGGTGGATAATTAAAAAAATATTGGGTGTGATAATTGGACTTGATGAGGATAAAACGAGGCACAGCACTTGGGAAGAATTGTTGCGAGGTATGGAAAAGGAGTTGATTTATTGGAAGAGAAGAGACTTAAAATTGAAAGGGAGGGTTTTGGTGGTGATTTGTTCCTTTCGAAGCTGTTGTATATTCTGAGTGTTGTCAGTCTGCCGAAGTGGGTTGTTTCGAGAATAAGACGAGCAGTTTTGGATTTTTTGTGGTGTGGCAAGCCGGCAAAAATAGCATATGACAGATTGATTGGAAAAGTGGCTGATGGTGGATTAGGGCAAATGGATGTTGAATTGAGGGCTCGGAGTTTGAGGATTAAGACTGTGCGGGACCTTTTTAAGGCAGAAAAGCACTGCTGGAAACATGTTATGGAGTATTTTCTTGACAAATGTGCAGGGAGTGATATGGGTTTGGCAGTTCTGAGGATGAGGTTGAAGGAGGACATGTTCCAGGGTTTCCCTGAAATTTATAAGGAGGTTTTGAGAGCCTGGGGTCATTTTCTGCCGCATGTTGTAACTGGAAAGAGGGCGGGATGCAGTTGCTTAACCAACCGCTTTTCTTAAATCCGGCAATCTTGTGTGATGGCCGTGAATTGTATTTTAAGAGTTGGTTTAGGGTGGGTGTCAGACATGTGAAAGATATTTTGTATGAAGTTAGGCCGGGGTTTTGCCTTCTCAAGCAATTGTGGACCAATTGGAGATGGAGGACGTGGTGGGAAATGACAAATTGGTGCAGATTCAGTACTCTAGATTGAAACAGGCTATTCTGAAAGAGTGGATTATTCTACTTGATGGAACTGATCAATCCATGCAGGCAACATTGCCACAACTGCCGGTGAGAGTTAATGACTCTTACAAGCCTTTTGCTAGCTGTGCTCTTCAGTGTTTCTATGCTTATTTTAGGGACAAGAAGTTTGTGGAACCACGGGCAAATGTGTATTGGACAAGAGTTTATCCTAGTGTGAAGAAGCATCAAATATGGGGAACAATAAGGATGAGTTTTAAGTGCCTGGACCTTGAGAATTTAGATTTTTTTTTTCTGTGTATGGACTAAAAGCAGGCTGGTGAAGAGTGGATGGTGTGAAGAGGCTGTTTGTGATGTGTGTAGATGTGCGGTTGAGACCTCAAGGCATTTGTTTTTGAGTGTGAGAGGTTGAGACATATGGTTTTTGTTTGGTAAGAAGGGGTATGATACCAGGCAAGAAAGACAGTTTGGTTGAGGAGGAATATTATCAAACAGAAGAGTGGGACTCTTTTGCTCTTTGTACAAACGACGTCTTACAAGTGTAATGCGGTCTTTGTATGTATATTTTGTTGAGAGGGATGAGAAAGGTGTTTCTTCACTCTGTTTTTTTCTATGTAAGTTCTTCTACTGAAACCCTCCGTTTGAAGTTATTTTGTGGTCAGAAATATTGTTTTGGAGTCTAAAGCCTTTGACAGCTCACACTGTGTAAACATCCGTGCTGAATCCCAGGAACCTGGAAACGCAGTAGATTTTTCATTCTCTTTATTGCAGAGATCATCTGTGCCCCCCTGCCCTCCACCCAGGACCTGTACCTCTCAAGAACCAGGAAGTGAGGAGGGAAAATCATCAAAGATCTCTCACAGATTTTTTGACCTACTGCCCTCTGGCAGCCGATACAGAAGCCTACAGACTAGGACCAGCTGACACAGGAGCCTGTTTCTTTCCCCTGCCATTGTTGGGATATTACACCAACTTCTAAGGTTTAGGCATCAGCTTTATTCTGTATTGCACTGCCATCCTCTGGCATTCACATAAACTACATTTTAATCATAAACTATTCATATCACCACCCTAAAACAGCTGAACTGTTACACTGTTTCACACTACAGAACTGCATACACAAACTCTGTGTTATAAATTCTGTATTTTTTATATTTTCTGTATGTAAGATTTAGATTGTATATAATATTGTATTGTTCGTTTATACGCTTTATTTATGTGCATATATAGGCTTATACGTAAATATATATATATAGTAAACGTTGCAAGAGTATAGTGAAAAACCGCGGTGTGGTTAAAATGCCTATTTTTATAGTGTAAACATTTCAATTTTATTTTTAAACCAGTGTAATACATTACTCTTAACTAAAATATAAAGATAAACCCGTTTCGCTACAGTGCAGTTTACACTGAACTCCTGCAGTGCTAGAATGTAAATACCTATGTTACCCCTAGACTGCACTGTAATTCATACACGGGCATTTTCTTTGGTATGCCTGTCTTTTCCTTTTGTAAATACAGTAATAATTTAATGTATTTTAATTAATAAAAAATAGAGTAAAATGTAGGAGTAATCCTTTTTACAGTTCAATAATTTACTCTTCATCTGCCGTCGAGTTGTATTGTATTAATAACTGGCACAAAAATACATGAAGAATTATATATTGCCACAAAATAAAATATAGTATCTGCTGTTTCCACGAATTTGCTGGGGTTTTTGCCAAAATTTAGTTCGGTTCTAAGAAGAAAAAAAAATTTAAACACAGCCTGGATTTAAAAACTGAGACTGTCTCTGAGTCCCAAACGGACAGGACAGGCTTTATATGAAAACAATCTTGACACTGCTGAACTTTTCATAATTCTGGGGATGAGCAAATACCAAGCACCTTGAGATCTAAGTGAGTGAGAAAGTTCATAGTAATAAATAAGTTCATGCAGGTATTCAGGTTGATCAAGGCTTTAAATGTCAATAGTGGAATTTTATAGTCAGAAATCTGATTGAAAGGCAATGAGGTCTAAATAAAATTGGGCTGAAGTGGTCGAATTATCTGATTATAGCGAGGACTCTAGCTACCCCTTTCTGAACTAGTTGAAGCTTATTTAGGTTCTTGTTGGAACAAACTGACATGAGGTTGTATTGCACTTCTTAACTTAGAAAGGATAATACACTTCTTAACTTATGGAGAATGCACTTCTTAACTGGAGGGTTAATGCACTTCTTAGCTATTTTGATAACATTTATATGTGCATTGAATGAAAGATCGGAATCCATAGTGACACAGAGATTTTTTTTTTACAGTAGACATTTTAGAAGCTGAGGAAAAGCTTTAGACAGTTTGTTTCTAGCAGTCTAATAATCGCTTGGCAAACATTTCTATATTTAGATTGAACCGTACTTCTGGAAGCATGACCTCTAAAACAAATGAGGTGTCCTTCGTTTTAAAATTCTATGATGGCCTCCATCTGTAACAGGAACAAGTATCCGGGAGTTAAAAAAATATGTTCACAAAATATTTAAATAAAACTATATAATGGCATAAATACAAACACACACACACACACACACACACACACATACATGTATTAAATTGTATAAGTGCATACCTGGTCATGTATATAAACTTGTCATGTACTGTATACTATCATTATTAAATTTGGTACTATGATCTTAAAACAATTACGGTAGACATTTATGTGAGTGAAAATTGGAGCCTTTGTTTAATTTCTTAAATATCTGATGTAGTTTAGTTCCTGAATAACTGATAGCTACAAGGGATATATATAATGCAAAAACAACAGTGCAATCCTTTTTTTCTCAAATGTTTAATAAATGAGTCAAAATACTGTATCTCAAAGAGATTTACAATCAACAGCATCGTTCTTAGTCATACAGTTATTACACAAGCGTTCTATTAACATATTCCTGAGTAGCGTAGCCGATGCCCAGAATCTCTGGTTCCAGGAGCGGTGGGTAGGTGCCTCTTTACCGCGGCAGGCACTGTATCCGAATGGGACCTGCCACTCCTCCTGCCACTCCTCTAGCGGCAGACACTGTCTCCGAATGGCTCCTGTCACTGAATAGCACCACTAGCAGAATACAATCATTGAGTATGACAGCTCTGGAAAACTTCTTGTGTGGTACTCCACATCCTAAGGACCTCAACAGCTACAGGCCGGTGGTTCTGACATTCCACCTGATGAAGATCCTGGAGTGGCTGGTGCTTGGGAACAGTTCTGGCACCATTCCTCTTCACCATCTACACTGCAGACGTCTCTCACAACACCACCAAATGCTTGCTGCAAAAGTTCTCTGATCACTCTGCAATAGTCGGCCTCATTGCTGATGGGGTCATAGGCAGCATTTTTCTTCCTCCAAACACGGCGAGTTGAGTTAATGCCAAAGAGCTCAGTTTTGGTCTCATCTGACCACAGCACCTTCTCCCAGTCACTCTCTGAATCATTCAGGTGTTCACTGGCAAACTTCAGACGGGCTGCACATGTGCCTTCTTGAGCAGGGGACCTGGGAGCACTGCAGGATTTTAATTCATTGCAGTGTAATGTGTTTCTACTTTGAGGTCATTAACTAACTCCTCCCGTGAAGTTCTAGGATGATTTCTCACCTTTCTCAGAATCACTGACACCCTACCTCTGTTTTTTTGCACTGTAGTCTCAAAGACTGTTTACATTTCAGACCTTTTCGCTGCTTTTGACTCATATGTTGCTACTATTTGCACTCTATTTTTACCATTGCACAACTATCATATCTGCTGTGATCATTTGCACTATTGCCTTATATTTGTTTGTCTTATGTCTTGTTATTTTGTCTGTTTATAGAATGTCTATTGTAAATTCAATAAAAAATGTGTAATCTAGTTTAAACTTTTCTAGTTTAATCAGGGGTACGCACAACAAAGAGCAAGAAACGGCATTTTGATTCCCATGTATGTCTTGCACATAAAATTGAGAATTGAGAAAAAAACTCTTTGAATCTTAAATGAATCTTTGAACATGCATCAAGACTTTTCTCAGTCTTGGCCCCCCAGTTGGGCAACGAATACAGAGTCCCTCACTGTATTCAAGTGTCATCTGAAGACCTACATCTTCAAGAACATCTTAAAAAAATACTGCTGTACTAAGAGGTGTGAGGTTTGAAAGTAGATATTTATTTCTACCTGATGCTTATTGGCTGCTGCCCTGTGACACATCATTTTTTTTTTTTTTTTTATTAACCTGTCGTGTCTGGCATTTTAGCAAACAGATTATGAAGCTGGGTGCCTTGGTGTGCCAGACACCTTTGCTTTGCCAAGTGGGGCATGCAAGTGAATACCCCTCTTGTAATCTAAATATTATTTATTTTTTTTAATTTTTTTTTTTATTATTTGATTTAAATTCAGCCAAATCAGACAGGGATACAGAAAAAAAACAGTGAGGAGGAAAGGAAGAAAGAGAGGGGAAAAAAATAAATAAATAAATAAATAAATAACAAAAACAAACAAAAAAAAAATTAAAAAAAGGGAAGAAGTTGAGGAGGTTGAAGGTCCAGATGAAGACTGCTGTCGCTGGATAATTACTCCAAAGTCTGCATCTGCAAAACCAGAACCAGCCACACAAACAGAGCAAATACAAAGCAACGGCAACACAAACATCATACACTCACACTGTGAGTGATGTAATAGCACACAGAAACCTGGGTGTCTCTGTTTGTACCTGAACGTGTGAGTGTCTGTGTTAGTGGTTGTCAGAGGTGCCAAAAGTAGTCACATTCATTACTCAAATAGAAGTATAGATAATAGTGTTTAAAAATACTTCTGTAGAAGTTGAAGTATCAACTTCAGCTTTTTACTCAAGTAAAAGTGTAAAAGTACTGGTTTCAAAACTACTTAAAGTATAAAAATAAAAGTAATGTAAGGGGTGAAAATGCCATTAAGGACA
>JBBJLR010147310.1:0-15644 GCA_037577145.1 Brachypetersius gabonensis
ACATTGCCCTGTCGTTATTTGTATAGATATCCAACTTCATATTGAGATCTGATGTATCTAATGTGTTTCTTTAAAGTATTCCTTTAATTTTTATGAGCAGTGTAGTATGGCCTCAGCAATTGATTAAAAATGAATTCCCACACAGTATTTGCAACACATATAGAGTGATTTCAGAATACTGCTAATATAGTAACTGGTCATTATAAATGTGACGAAGTACAACAGGGCAATTTGTCATTTCCTTTTAGTGCAAATTTGTGTTTGATGTTACTAACCCACAGTAATGTATTGAATAAAGTAGTGCATGGTGAATAAAGTAAAAACAAATCAGAAAAGAGTGAAACTTATCAGAAAAGTGGTTGGTACAACAAAAAGTCTTATAGGCTCACCAGAGTCTTTTCTAACAGCAAGGCTACTGAAAGTGTAAAATCTCATATCAGAGGAAACACCTTCAAAAATACATTTTGAGGAGTTCCGTGGGCCTGGATTAAGCCTTTAAAGATTGTCCAAGTGGAAAATACCTGGAAAAGCACTGGAGATATAGACCTAGGCTCCTTTTTATCTTAGCTTTAAGTCTTTATCTCAGCTTTATCACCTGCTTTTCAAAGACGATTTATATTTCCCATAACAATACTCTAAAGCGGCCCGCTACTTATCTACTCTGAGCTAATCAGCTGTGAGGCGGTTTGATTTACCAGAGAGCTGGCTAATTTACAGTGGCACTACCTCATTCACTGTGGAGTGCTCCAATCCACTCAAGCTCAGATCAAATGCCTTGGACTTCATAAAGCCCAAAAGGATAATGCCCTCATCCTCTCACTTCCTCCATTGCTCTCACATAAACACACACGGGCTGCTATACATATTCAGAGTAGCAGGAAAAATGGTGCTGCACACTTGGCAGTGTACATCCAGACACAAACAGAAACAAATACACCCACACAAGCACAAACCGAAACCAACACGCGCAGGAAGATGTGCGCTCGGAGACGTGATGTATTAAACCCATCAGCCAAGGCGTAACACAAGAGGCATCATGCTGGGTTCAGGCTGCAAAGTTAATTAAAAGTGTAGCTTTAAAAGAGGGCTCTAGAGGCCATGAAATTAGGAGCGGTCTCATCTCTCCTCTGACATATGCCTGTCATGCTGCGACTGATTTTGTCTTCAAAGTTAATGACTTAAAACAATATCAGACATTTGCCTATATTCTGCCAAGTAATGCCACTGCAAGCGAGTCAACAGTTTCTCATGTGGCGGGTGTGTGGGAATGTATAAGCATAAATGTGCATATTGTGTATTGAGCACAGGGGTTTGTAGGATAAGCATGGTTTCAAAACAGTCCCCCATAGTGAGGCATTGTTCTTAGCTGTTGCTCCAGTTAGCTGTGTTAAATTGCCCTACCACAAAGAAATAGATGTTACTAACAAAAATGCAAGTCAATAGATATCAATTAGCATTATGCACATTATTCAATTTTACTTACAATTAAGAACTGCTATATTAGACTAAAATTCTACAAGAATTAGTTTTTCTGTTTGTTATCTTAATTCATGACATGGGCATGTAATCTTAAGTACTCATGGAAGACATGGGTAGACAGTAGCTGTCTGAATACAGCTAGGATCTCAGCAGTTCCACCACTTTGGTGCCAGAGCTGAGAAAAGTCTTTATGCGTGTCCTCAATCTTTGAGAAGAGGTGGGTCAAGTCAGGCTGTGCTTGATGCTCTAAGGGTGAGCTGTAACCTGTGGTCTTAAAAGAGCTGACAGGTAAGATCTGACAGGTGAAATCTAATGTGAGAGGCCACAGGAGGAGCATAAATGGTTTACAGTAGTGGGGTAGTGTGTAAATGTCCTAAAGACCAAAAATTTCTCTGCATCCTGAATCATCTGTAGAGGATTTGAAGGCCAGCCAGGAGTGACTTACAGTGGTCCAGACTTGGGATGACGAGCACCTCAGTGATGTTAGTGTGAGATGAAAATGAGAACACTAGATTTTGTGCTTTTTGTGTCAGAATATTGATGAAAAGTGATGACCGGGTCAGGTCTTGGGAATGCATCCCCAGAGATGCAGGGGGGCTCTGTTTTGCTGGGTTTTAGCTTCAGGTGATGTGCTTTCATCAAGCAGAATATCTCTTTTAGACAGGCAGAGATCCGAACTGCATCCGAGAATCACCAGGAGAGGATGAGTTAGGTGTACTACGTATAACTGTGATACTATATCTTCATATGGTTTCTCTGAGTGTGAGAGTGTAAAAGAAAAGAGGACCCAGCAGTGAGCCTTGGGGAACACCAGCAGCGTGTGTTCTTGGGGGAGAGATATGTCATTGTTGTGACACTTGGTAACTGTAATCCTCAAGATAGGATACAATCCATTGCCATGCAGAACCAGTGAGTTTGGTGAGTGAACCCAAGAGGATCTGATAACCAAAAGCTGCAGAAAGATCTAGAAGATAGCTGTTCTGGTTGCATGAAGCTGATGCTGAGCTTGATCTTTTTATGACTTTGTTGACTGGTTTGACTAGAGCTGGTTTGAAGGCCATTGAAACAGGACCTGTAATGGAATAGATCTGAGGATATGGTTGGAAGTGTGGGTCATGGAATTGGATCAAGGTAGGAAAGTCCTCAGAGATGCAGGCAGAGCATGAGGTTTGAGAAATGATTAAAATATTGCAAAGAGTTTACAAGGATTGTGTGCAGATTCTTCTAGCTTTGCTTTGAGGAACGAAGACTTTCCAACAGATCTCTCAGTTGTGAAGACAAGGTCAAGCACATTATCTATCTAACGGGTTTGAGGAGGCCAGTTGAGGAGTAGAGCAAAAGATGACTCAAGTATGCCACAAGTATGTTGCTTGCTATTTGAAAGGTTCAGGTCACTATGAAGAATGTGTGGAGAGTCATCATCTGGGAATGAAATGAGGAAGTTGTCCAGTTCTACAATGAAGGTTCTGGCTGCCTTAGGAGACAATATAGAGCAATGAGGTGCAGTCTGTGAGATAAGTTAAAGCAACACAAAGGAACTGGAAAGATGAAATGCTGAGGTGTGAACAGGAGAAATGTGTGAAGGCCCATTTGTGGCAGAGAGACAGTCCTGTGCCCTCTCCTGCAAGTCTTGGAAAGGAAGTGTTTTTCACAGGCAATTAAGTCAGACTAGGTGAAAGCAGGTCAAGCAAACAATGCAGCAACTCATGGTAGGCAGCTCCACAACTGGGTAGACATTTACAAGATAGTAAGCAACTTCAAGCAAGGTAAACTTCCCAGTTATAGCCGGTTCAAGTACACCATGCTACCACATAAGATGCTAATTATTTTCGATTTATTGTTAGCATGTGTGGCTGAACTTCTAAGAAAAAACGCCACATAATTTGTCACATAAGTGATGTACTGAACATACTTGAGTCTAATGTGTGCATCATTTCTACATGAAGGTTAATATTTCCCCTACCTATTGGCAACAATTGTGTTGATATGCAATTTAATGAATACAGAAATGATCTACATCACCTCAGGTCAGCGGGTTTTTTCCCTGGTGTAGTTACGCTTGTATTTCTTTAGAATCTGCTGCCCTTTTATGAATGTCTCAATATAAATGTGCACATAAGTATTCTGAAAAATGCTGGTAAAACTTTACGGAAGTCCAGTGTTTGTATGGTTATATGACCGCCACATAAGTATTCTGTGACAACTGACATAAACCTAGATAAACACTAATAAAGGCTTAGTCCCTCAGGTGCCAGTTTCGTGTTATGACAAAAAACACTTAAACCTTTAAGGTTATGTGGGTTTTTGCCAGTTGTAATGAAAAGCTTATGTAGGTGTCATTCAGCCTAATGAACGCTAATAAGCAGCTTCACCTAAAACTACTTACTCAATAGGGTTTAAAATGGATTTCAGGAGTATTCTAATCTACCCTGTTAACTACCACTAATTCCATGCTGGCCTACAGTGTCCTGTTTTAAACAGTGGGCTGATTCTGTAACATGTTATTCATTAGTGCTGCAACATGTTTATATTTTTTTAAGGAAAAAGATTTTTGAATGAAAGTGACCTGCAGGGCTCCAAAGTGAGATGACGCGTCCACAAGGCACGAAGGCCGTCAGCACTGCATGAGCCAGATGTGATTTAGCATTGGCGCCAAAGTCACATCTAAGAGAATTGATGCCTTCTTCCTGCCACCTCGCTTCCAAAAAAAAAAAAAGGATACAGGCTGTTTGGTATTCTGAGCGTGGCCTCTACCTTATTCTTCAAAATGAACATAACCGGAGGAAGTGGGGAGGGAAGGAGAGATGGCAGAGGAGATTTTTGGAGGGGGAAAAAAGTGAATTGCTGCTATCTGTGAGGAGAAGATCAGTGGTAACCTCTCATGAGCACATTGGCGTCTGAGTGAGTCACAGGAAAAAAATCTCTGATGAAACTGTTTGCAAGACTCTCATTTAGCCATTAAAACTAATGCTTACTGCAATCAGAAAAGGAGGTTTTTGGATTTTGGTAAAGGGGGCTTGAATTATTCACTGATGGCTCCTTAGAACTGCTCCCCTTGGAGTGGTTGTCACGGCTGGTGTGAATGGAAGGGAGTGAAATGAGATGATAAGGTGTAAAACCACATGAAGCCAGCAATTAAGGTAATGGGGGGGGGGGGGGGGGTATTTTCTGTAGAAAAGACCATATCGTTCTTTTGACAGGAAGTATGGCAGGTGACATTTATGCTAGGAAATGTCAAAAAGATGTTCTTGACAGAGACAGCAGTAGAAAGAGCAAGGAAGTGTGTGTGTGTGTGTGTGGCCATGTATTTTTCTCTTTGTGGGAGACAAATGTCCCCAGCGGAACAGGAAAAAAGCATTTATGTGGTCCACATGAGGAAATATATTTTTAGTTTTTTCCCTTTTTCTTTTTAATAAATGCAGCTTTTCTTTTCAATTCCTGTGCTGGAGTCAAAAGTTAACGTTGGTCAAGTATAGGCACAGTTGCCAAAGCAGTGCACAAATCAATGGACGTTGCTCACACAGACAGTAATATAGACGTGCGTGTGTGTCTGTGTGTTTGACTCAGGCCTGTACGCAGCTCTTTTGATTTGCTGAGCCCCTGTGGCCCAGCCTGATAAAGGGAAGTGTGATAACGGGATTGAGCAGAGTGCTGATAAATATAATGGCCTGTCTTTTATCTGTGTGGTTTGTAAGGGTGTGTGTGTGTGTGTGTGTGTGTGTGTGCGCGCACGCGTGCAGATGTACAGAATGCACCATTTTTGAAGTGTGTACTTTTAAGTGAATTGCAATTAGCACCGCCATCCTTGGAAAGCCATTAGGCCAGCACAGTTGTGTCTAAAAATTACTATTGTGTAACTTAATTTTAATAAGATTTTATTCCATTTGATTTCTAATGATGTATTGATCATGAAATATTTCCACAATACAAGAGGTAGCTTTTGCTTTCAAATGGTAAAAACCTTAATGCAGTTTAACGATGTCGGCGATTTGTGTGCATATGCCAACAAAAAGGAAAGATCTAAATCTGAATCCCAGAAAGTAAAGTTAGTTAATTAATTTATGTTGTGAACTTTCTACCAACTTGGGTGTGGTCAGCCCAATGTTACAGCATGCAACATTTATTTTATTCCTGCTATCTATTTTACCTCTGCAGGTGCCTCACTCAAGCCAGACAGTCCATAAAATGATAAATCAACTCTTTCCTCTGTCTTGGATTACAGATGTGCCCTCCAACCCGTACTCTCTGAGGTTTGCTTCAGTGTCTCAGCGTATCGCTTCAGTCACCTTCATGAAGCCCGACTCTCACGGTGGCGTTCCCATTGGCCACTACATTGTCAGCTACAAGGACCAGAGTTCACCGGAGTGGCGGACAGTAAAGTCACATGGAGTGCAAAGTAAGATCAATGTTTAAAACCAGTAATGACTGTTATGACCCCCTTACAGGTGATTCATATGGCATGTTGATGCATTTGCATACCTAGTATTAATCCACGTGTTTCAATCTAGACATGGTCCACTTTAGATATTAGTTGCTTTGAATTAGTTGCTTAAGGTCTTGGTTTTAACTGTACCTTTTTTTTTGGCACGGAAATATTACAAGTCCGCCTGTTCACATATTTTGCTCAGTTTGCCAAAGGTAGTAGACACATTTAGACTCCCACAGGCTGAAAGAACCTTTACCACTTTAATAACACTGCTTAACCTCTTGGGATCAAATGTTCATGTGTGAGAAGCACAGAATATACCATGTGGCTTCAACTTGCATGTGCAGTTCGTGTTCTAGGTTCACAAACTGTGTTTTCTCCACTCTGGAGAAACTGTATATATTAGCAGGAAAGCACTTCATGTTCTCTATTGTTTTTGAGCTTGTCTTTTAAACCCTGCAACTCAAAACAGTTAGACCGTACCTTATAATGCAACCTGGACCTAGTCCCACCCTCTAAGTCTAACAATAATTCAGTTGCCCTGGGAGAAATGAGAAAACAGGAGACAAATAAGTGAGAGAAAAACAAAGAGATGAAAGGTTTTGAGAAGGAAAGGATGAGGAGATGATGGACAGAGACAGAATGAGAAAAGAAAGGGCAGAGATAAGAGAAGATGACGGAGACAGAGAGAGAGCAAGGGAAAGAGAGAAGAGATATATTGAGAAAAGGAGAGAAATATGCTATTCCTTTTATTGTTTTACTACTTCTGATACTACAGCACTTTCCTTATAGCGACACTCATTAGCTATTTTACCAGGTACATCTATCAGTTGTTACAATTACCCTCTACCCTGTCCATCAGTGGAAAAGAAGCACCATGAGACTATTACTGACTTCATCTGTACGCTCAATTCGTGCAGTATTTAATCAATAGACAGTGATTGCAAACCCTCCAAATGAACCTTTATTGCTAATAAAGTGCCCAGTGGGTGTTAGGTATAAGACAGATTTACCTCGTAAAATTAAGTAAACCTCAGTTAATGTGGCCATCCTTCATAGTACTATTAACTGAATTCAGTAAACCCCTGCTAAATCGCGGTTCAGCAGTCACAGCTTCAGTCTTTTGCGGATTTTTCCTGAGAAATTAATAATTGTTTTAGGAAACTGTTTGCAGAAACCGCAGTTATCCTCCATTTTTTTCTTTTGTGATTTCTGGGCCTCGTCTGCCACTCTCCCTCCTCCTCATTTTGGGTTGTCTATGTTTAAAACCCAGCACGAGGATGAGGGCCAGACGTCACAGCTTTATTCATAGCAGAATCAATTTTTTCTAATCTAATTATTAAGAAATATATAACGTACTACATTTGTAACAGAAATATTAATGTAATTTCAGCTACATTTCCATATAAAAAAAACGATACATTTTTTGGTATGGTCCAGAGAACACAAAGAAAGTATGTCTTGGGATGGTGAAATACTGCTGTACTCAGAGGTGGAAGGTTTGAAAGTAGCCAATCCAAGAACACCCCCGTGGAGCGTCTCAAGTGTAAATTAAATGTATTTATTACTGTGTTTACCTGCTTATACCAAAGAAAACAACAGGCGCATACCCAAGAAAACGCCTGTGCATGAATTACAGTATGGTCTATAATGGAGTTCCATCGATATCTTACATTCTAGCATTGTGACAGCTGTTCAGTGTACACTGTATATTAAGAATACAGGTTTACCTTTACATTTTCTTCAAGGATAATGTGTTAAGCTGAGTTTAAAATTAAATTAAAATCTTTTGTGAGCATATTTGGGGGTATATCTAGAGTTTACACAAAAAATAGGCTTTTTTTTATCACATGACACATGTGCAGTTTTTCACTATACGCAGGTGATCTTGGGACATGACCCCCACGATTGTCTGGGCTTTACTGTAATCCTCTAGCTGTCCCCATGAGTACTCAAAACCTCCAGCATGTATAACTGGTTGGTCAAAGCAAAAAGTTTTTCATCTGATCTCAAAATTCTTTTGTGGATACACTTTGTTTTCTTTGCCGCTGAAGTGACGTGACAGCTGTGGACATATCGTTGAAAACCTCACTGAAGTACCACACAGCTTTCATGTAGCTTCAGATGGCTGCAGGTTACCTTTTTATATCAGACAGCTGTATTAAATGTCAGTCATCTAGCTTTGAAAAGAACTGGGCTGTTGTGTTGGCCTTACATCGGAGTCTTGTTTGGAGTGTACGTTTGCTAGTGGCAAACCGCATTGCGTAACTGAACTTTCACGGCCTTCAACTGTCGCCCTCACAAAGGCTGCAGGTTGCCATGTTCAGACACATCCCTGAATACACCACCACCTCCCTTCAGAACAGTGTTGGTAGACTCAGATTTTAATCCTTAGAAGTCACAGTTATCACCAGCAACGATAAAAGCCTTGATTGTTTTTCACACATTTGAAAAAGTGATGAAGTGCTGCTAAAGGCGCTGATGCCACATTTGTGTTTTGTAAAAACAGGAAATGCTTTAGAGTGATTTGATTTTGATGAAGTTACTGTTGTGCTTATAGTTGTTTTGCAGAAAGAACCAATCGGTTTTATACTTTTGCCATTTTTGTCATGGCAACAATTAACATTTTCAGCACAAAGTTGTCATTAACTAATATATACATACTGTATATCATAAATGTATGGAAAAGTATACAGTCATATGGAACTGTTATGGTGCCCCTAGTGAATTGACATGTTTGTTGCGTTTCTAAGTGAAAGTAAGTGCACATGCTCTTTTTTTAATGCAGTTACCGGAATGGGAGAGGGGCTAATATTATTGGACATTTTATACATACATACATAGTTTGTTGTTAAATATTGTTAAAATCAATAAAACCTATATGATAAAACATAAGACAATAAAACGTTTACATTTGTCCGCACATATAACTTAATTGAGTAACTGAATATATTAATTACCTGCATTCAAATTGTAATAAATGAAAATGTAAAGTCATATCCTGAAATGGATTTTTTCAAAACACAATATTGTTAGAACAGAAAAAGCAAAATATGAACGGCCTTCCAAATCAACTGAAAGTATGTTTTTTCACCAGTGGCCAATATCCTGCATAGGAGCCATTATTGCTTCTCCCAAAATGATTCCTTATTTTACCGAGACAGGATGTACTGCAAATCATTTATTCTGTCTCTTCTATTGTGTTTGGCACAACGGCACACATTTCCCACTAGAACATTTCTCCAGTGACGTGTCGGAGCAGTTTTCTTCATCAAACTGCTTTTGTCTGGATGTTGGCTTTGCAATTATCGTCCGGTACAATGACGTGCCATTTCACACAACATTAAACAAAGCCTTTAAACAAAGTTTACTCACGAAAAACATAAAAAGCGCTAACATTACAGAGAACAAACAGCAGCCTTCACCGATGCTAAGTTATACATTCAAACTTTGAATAGCAGTACTCCAGGGCTTTGGGGCTCGGGAAAACACAAAGCTATGTTAATAAAAGTCGAAATGAAAGCAAGTACTGCTGAGAGTTCATGATGAGACCACTAAATATGAGAAACGTCTCAGGAAGGCGCACTTTTGAATCTTTATTTATGCCGCAATATCTGGTTATTGCTGTTTATTGGAACCATGAATCTGATTTTGTAAAGCAGTCTTTCTGTACGTTTTTTTAATCGAGAACTTAAAGGGGAACTCCACCAATTTTCCAAATTTCCTGCAAAATAATTTAACAAGTGGTGAATTTGACAGAAAATTGCCTTTCTTTTTTTTTGCAGTGGTAATAGGACCTGTTATGTATCAACAATACCAAATAGAGCCATTTTATTTGCTATCTAAAGTGAACCTCTATGTTTTCTGGGTTTGAGCCTGATGATAATAGTAAAATGGTTAAAAAAAAAACATGCAATGTCAAATCCAAACACTATTTTTTCCAGAAGTCTTTCTCTATGACTTAGAGTCTCATTTTAGTAACATATTACCTTTTGCAAGGTAATTTGGGCAGCTTAATAAACATAGTGTCAAGTGAGGCCTGACTGAATTGTACCAGAGATAATTGGCATTTAGACACTGCTAATGCTTAATTGCAATTTCACGTTTTGTACTCTTTTTTTTTTATTCAGAATGGAAGACATTTTGTTTGTGTTGCTATTATTGTTTGTTGGGGCATTGCTATCACATCCTTATAATAAATATTGAGTATCTCTCTTAATATGTTGTCACTCTGAGCACTTTTGACCTGCGGATCCACTTTTTCAAAATTATTTTGTTCAGTGCAAGAGTGAGAGTGTGTTCTGGCGTGTGTTTATTTGTGTGTGTGTGTGAGCGCTTGGGCATTTGTGTCTACAAGTGGGCTTTTCAGCTTTGACACGCTGCTGAGTCTGAGTACCTCTAAGCTACAAACAGAGAGATGGAATTACATTTCACACCTTGATGTGTGCTGTAAATATGATCCCTACGTGAGGCAGGGATTTGTTGTGCTGGGACCGCTGTGTGACACAATGGGATGACGGTGGTGTTAGCGGGACTGACATCCCCCATTGAGAGCTACCGTTATTAGCAGCTTGCTGTTCGATAGCGCCATTAACATGTGTAGCTCACAGTGGATCTCCACAACAGATACGGTCAGATTAGTGTAAGCAGAGGGAGCGAAATAAGCAGCAGGCTAAGCTGTCAGTCATGACGAATACTCACTGTGCCTCTCTAGCAACTCCAGGCGAGTTACAGACGGATAAATGCCGAGGTGCTACATGTTTCTCTCTCTCTCTCTATCTCTCTCAGCGATGGTGCTGCTGACCAACCTGGAGCCCAACACCACCTACGAGGTCAGAGTAGCGGCTGTGAACGGAAAGGGTCAAGGAGAGTACAGCCACATGGAGACCTTTCAGACCTTACCCATCCGTGAGTAAACCAGAAGCCAGTCTGCACTGAAGCAAACCTGTCCAACCTGATAATAGTCATGGGTGTGCAATATGACCGAATATATAAGGATTTTGTACTATTATGCATAGTTTACTGTTATGCATTTATGTGGATCTGTTATCTGTGTCCATGAAACTTATAAAGGAATGTTTCAGTTCCTAAAATCATGGCAAACCTAGGTTATGGTTTTTCTGGAATAATCAGGTATAAATAATTGTAAAAATATCATGCATAAATGTAGTCGTGTAACAGCTTTATCACAGACACAGGCAGCATGTCAGAGAGGTGGTCCTGAAGAGTACTTGCAAAGAAAGATGTCCAGAAAGGCTTTCTTAATCAGAAGCAGACTTTATTGATACCAGAGGAAATTGCTTAGAGAAAGTGCACACATCTCTAGATGGCTGAGAGATGGGATTTCTTGTGAAAGGAAAAAAAAAATGAAAATGGTAATAAAATGTTATCAGCAGCAGGTCAGGGAAGGTACACATGTTGTGAAATATTTACACTTGGAGATACTTTAGATGGAAAATTTAGATAGAAACAAAAACATTTTTCTTACCGATTATGGCTGTTTTTTTTTAAATTCACGTCATTTTGTAGGACATAAGGACCTAAACCCAAGACACTGCAAAAATGATGATTATTTAACACATTTTCATTTTATCTCAAGTGTTTACAGGTGAGACCCTGGTTTGGTTCCGGTTCTATAATCTGAAGATCTATCAAATACCACTAATTGTTCACTTAGGTGTCATAACCTTCCCAGATAATAGACACAATGACACACAAGCATCAATTTTTTTTAGGAGCAGGGCAGTTGAGGTTTACCGTATGTGTGCAAAGCAGTTAGCATAGCTTAACCAAATAATGATGTTCATCCACACTAGCGTCCATATGGCCAACTTAACACATCGTTGCATATTAAATTAAAACACAGGAATATAGTCAGCAATTTTACAATAAAAGACTGCATTGAACCTTCTTTAAACATGTCTGTTTGGTTTCCAACCATAAACTACAGCCAGCAACTATCAAATGTATATGCAACAAATGATTTAACTAACTGTATAATAGTGTTACTCATAAAACAGAAAAGCATCTCCACAGTCAGTTTTTCTTCTCACAACTCATAGATATACAATCTTGAGGTGTAAGCTTGCTAATAACATGCCATGATAGCTGATTAGCTTGTAACTCTCCAGGAAAGTTCACCCAGAAACAAGCTCTTCATCGAAATCCTCATAATCTTAGTGCCAATCCTTAATCCACTATATGAATTTGGCCATATGCTCTGCCATATCATTTTAATGGAGCACACACTTGTTCAGTGTTCTAGAAGTACTGGCAGTGTACCTGAACTGCAACAGTGTTCAGGCAGGTGGTAGATGTCAAAGTGACCTCCACATGAATGCAGGATCCAAGATTTTCCAACAGATCATTACCCAGAGTATTAAACACTAGCTACACTGTCTTGACGTTTTCCTGTAGTGCATCATGGTGCCAGCTTTTCTCAAAGTAAGTGATGCACATCTTTCTATCATTGCCAGCATTCTTTTTTTTTTCAGCTGCATTTAGTGCTGAAGTAGCTTTTCTGTGAGAACAGACCAGATGGTCTTGCCTTCTCTACCCAAACTCATCAGTGATCCTCGGGCACCCATAACCTTGTTGCAGGTTCACTGATTGTCTTTCCTGGGACCACTGCTTTCTGGGAACACCCAAGAAGACCTGCCGTTTTGGAGATGCTCTAACCCAGGCGTCTAGCCCTCACAGTTTGGCTTCTGTCAAAGGCCCTCAGATCCTTAGCTTTTTCCTCAATCCATTATATAAATTCTGCCATGTGCTTAAGCATATTTGTGAGGATACAGCGTGTGTTTTCGCCTCCCATTCTCTTAGAGTCCATCTACAAATTCCCACTAATGCAACATTTAAGGTACATAAAGGTAAACACTGCATATGATACCTTTTAATAAATGACACAAAACAAGCTTTTTTGAGGGTGTGGTGGGTACGGCCAATACTTCTAGAACTACAACTGTGTGTTCCATTAAAATGGCATTTAAGAAGGGCTCCCAGGTGGCTTAGCTATTTAAGGTGTATATGCCCCATTTCCGAGAGATTGTGAGTTTGATGGCGCTTGCAGTCTGAAAGAGAATAATTGGCACAGCTTAATTGGATGTAATATAATAATTTAAAGATTATTTTCAAGTGTAAGGGCAAGATATTTTTATCATCTTGCTATACAAAACTCTCATTCAAATGCTTTGTTTTCAGAATAGAAGTACAGCTTCTGGGTTGAGCAAAACAATCTCTTTGCCGAACATAAGGCAAGAAAACAATGTATGCTTCTAATGTAATAACTTGAAATACCCACCGATCATGAGGTCTTCAGATACTATCCTAATCCTCTAAAATCTAAAAACATTCACTAATATAATGTACATATTGGTGAGTGCAAACGATGAATAACTGAATACTCAAACTACATTTGTCTGCAAAGGTTTGACATCTGACACCTACATGTTTTGCTGCTTATTGAAAATAATTACACTTCCTATGCAGGGAACAAACATGGCATATGTTTACTGCAATTTAAACACTTTCAGTTTCTTTGCTAACCATATATGTCATCATTTTACATAGGCCACATTTTATATTCCTTTTCTCACGATATTAAAATAAACAAGGCACAATTTATGACAGACTTATAAATGAATGCGCTGAACCCAACCTTGCTCCAAATGAACAACCCATCAGAAGTACTGGTCAAGTGAACACCAACTCTAGAATACAGGTCTGTGTTGGAGCTCATTAATTCTGCATGGTTGCCAGACCTCTAGTTGTTTGCACTTTTCCCTTTCCTCATGGATTGGTGGTGCTAAGGTTTGGTATTTCCAACACATTAAATTTAGCTATGGCATAATGTGAAGAAAGAGAAACAAAGTCTGTTAAACTCATGTGAAACACGAGAGATAATGTCTCTTTTTTTTCTTTGTCTTGCAGGAGAACCAAGCCCCCCTACAGTTCATGGCCAGAGAGAAGTGGGCAAGGCCTACAGGCTGGGACTGGTCAAACAGGATGATGGTGGGATGCCCATTGTGGAATACATTGTCAAATACAAGACAGTGAGTAATATTTTGCCAGTGAGTAAATTTCAAGACACTGAGAAATATTTTGTTTTTTATTGCGCATACCTTAGTTGCCACAATGAAGATGCAGCCGTAATCAATATTATTTATTTCAGTGTCTGATGGGTATTTGTCAGTATTTGTAATACTCTGATAACTTCTTGTTGTTCCCAAGATGCACTTTCTGGCGTCTAGTGCTCATATATACATTGCATAAGACAGTATTGTATCTTAAATACTATTCAGCTAAATGGCAATGATTCCAAACATTATTCTGAGCCCAAATATACACCATTATTCCAGATGCATGATGTCAGTTTCAATTTTAAGTGTATGTTGGGATGGTGGTGACCTAGTGAGTAGGATACTTGCACCCGGACCAAGAGTTCATGGGTTCGAATCCTACCTTCCGCACACCGCCACTGGGTTCCCGAGCAAGACCTCTAACCGCAAGTTGCTTCAGGGATACTGCCCCCTGTAGTTAGGGAATGGAAGTCAGATAAATGCTGTAAATCTAAATGGGATGTGCCTTTTCTACAGTGCAACATCTTATGGATGTTATTTTAATATTCATAAACCATGAAGTGGGCAGTGTCCTAAAACCTAAGACAAATGGCAGCAACATTTGGAGAAACTGGCCGCAGTCACATTAGTGACCTGACTGTTCTGTTCTAGGACTGCAGGGAAGAGTTTATTACAGCAGGCGCGAGTCTGTCTCACCTCTACCTTAAATACAAAAGCATGAAGCTGGCATGTGGGTAACAGGCATATGAGTAACATATTCTATATTCTTTATGCAGGTTTTCTGGGCTTAGTTTAATAAACATCTTAATATTGATTCATCCTGTTAGTCTATTAGCTCTCTGCTAGCCCCATCATTTGCCTCTAATGAGGGCCAAATACAATATATTGGAATTATCCGTCATTGCAGTTGTTTCATTAACTATTTAAAATTATATATAAAACTGGGTTCCTACTTCTATCATCTTGCCATGATGGTCTATGCAAGCAGTCAAAGAGTATTCCATTAATAACGCAGTGGTCTTTTTTTATCATTTATTTTTATTTAAAGGTTTCAAATGCAGCTCATGCAGTCAGATCTGAACTGTCCATTTTGTATGAAACCATTTCATGGATTCTTCCAAGAACCTTTACATTATTTAGAGGGTCTTAAAAAAGTGCTTTCTTCTTTACGCAGCCACCAATGTTCTTCAGTCACATCATGCAAATAACCATTTCTGGAACCCTTATTTGTATATGCAATGTAAATACACAGCATCAACATTGCATATTTACATTGCATTGTACAGTGGAGGTGGTGGAGTGCTTGATGCTGATTGGGAATATTGCTACTGTTTCTTTCTCAACTTTGCGTAACCGATGAATTGGTGGGATGTGTGAGGCTTGGTTTAATGTCTGCCTTTTTCTTTAAGCAAATAAAGCACAAAGAGTACGAAAAAAGACTTTGAAGTGCTTCCATTCTCTGCAGAGCAGCCACAGGGAATGCGATTCCATATGATTCTTTTTCTTAGGGGGAAGAAGAAAGAGCTGGGCTGTATGTTTTGCCCTTCTGTGCGGACTTATATTACTTACATATGCTCAAACACAGTCTCTGTCTCTGTCTGTCTCTCTCTCTCTCTCTCTCTCTCTCTCTCTCTCTCTCTCTCTCTCTCTCTCTCTCTCTC
>JBBJLR010147318.1:0-33866 GCA_037577145.1 Brachypetersius gabonensis
TTTGTGTGAAGCTGCTTTGTGACAATGACCATTGTTAAAAGCGCTATATAAATAAAATTTAATTGAATTGAATTGAACTTTGCATTAGTAAGGGCAGCTAATTTACCAAGTTATCAAGTAAACAAATAATCAACTAATAAGATCATGGCAAGATACCACATATTTTACTCTCATACGTGTTGTGTAAAAGTCTTTATAAAAAGGGGAAAAGGTTTAATTTAATTATTTTTTGTCTGGAGAAAAGAACTGAACTGAGTGGAAACTGTAAAAATGCTTGTCAAATTAATTTTTAAACCTACTCATGTCCAAACCCTGACATGGCAGGTTGTTACCACCACCGTAAAAAAATTCCCAGTCAATTGAGAGCCAAAAATAAAAGTAGTTTTTGGCAGGCATTAAATACCACAATCAGAATTGGATAAGTTTAATTCGAAAATCACCATTTTATGAATTTTGTTTTTATTATATATACTAGAGTGTATTGATGCTTCGTTATAATAATTCTCAGAGAAGCGCAGTTTGAAAGCAACCCTCCTATAAATGCATGTGCAATGAGGCAAAAATGGTAGAGAGCAAAAGAATATTTAATTGCATTTCATTTTAACCCCAAAATAGATTTTAAAGACACAAATTGTGAATAAATGCACTTATATCTCCATTGGTTTGTAGACACCTGCTGATTCAACATATCTTCTTCAAGGATATTAAAGGGATGTTTATTCCTCTTGTTTTTGTAGACAAACTCATTTTAAATTGGATGGAGCACTAAGATGAATTCACTCATTTGAAGACCTGTCTTTTACGTTTGAACAGGGCAGGTGGGACCATCACTTGGGTGAAACCCCTGCCTCTCAAGGGCAAGGAGAATTATTAAGGATACAGAAGCATCAGAAGCATAGTTGACTTCTCTCAGTGGGCATCTGAGGTCGACTAGTCGATTTTTGTGTTAATGCCCTAGTATGTAGGTACATATGTATGTATATACATATCTTTATCCTGTAAATTCTTATAAATCATTTATATGCACTTTCTGTGGAGCTCATTGAAATTTCGTTGTATAACTGTGTATATAATGATAATAAAGATATCTCTCTTTTTTTCTTTCTTTCTACAGTCTATGGTTGTTCACACTAATGTAACACTCTGCACTCATCCTGGGATCAGAGCATCCCTTTCAAACTGAGAATAGTTTCCTATCTGCGAATCCAAACTGAATAAAATCTGTTTTCCATTAGTTTCAGGCACACAAGCAACATCTTGAATTCTCTCTGCTTGAATCTGTCCTCTTCAGTTTCAAACTGGATAACACAGTTACCACTATATTATACAGTCTGACAGGGGTAAGGAGACTGTTAGCCACAATCTAAATGTTAGAGCTGCACAACACATGACTGTTTTCCTTAAAAATGAAAGACGTAGAGACATGCTTCTGCAAGTGAAATTACCTGGTCGGCCCAAATTTACCATCAGCCCACCGGGCAAATACCCGGGCAATAGTCCACCACCACTAACTAGTTGTAAATAGTTAAACATACAGTATAATTCATAATGACAGGTCCAAAAGTGGGAATATGGAGTGTGTATAGAGCCACTGAAGTAACAGAAATGATCTAGTAATATTCTTTAATGATTACATCATTAAATAAGAGACTGTTTTTCACTTGATCGGCTCCTTCACAAAAAAGTTCTGAAGGTTCTTCTATGGCTTCACTCTAAAGAAACCTTTAGTGAGAACTGTTTGTAGCGTGGAGCAGGTGACAAGTGTGATGTCTGTACATAGATTTAAGACTATCCTCATCAGGCTTGAACTGTCTTCCTGCAAAGATAATGAATTAAACAACACATGGCCAACTTCAGGCCGATAGACAGATCCTCTATAATCCCTCTGCAATTTGTAACATGTCTAATACAAACACATGGGCAAATAGCTGCTAGCCAACTCCTAATGGTAGAAGTTATACATGCTTCAGTGTGCCCTCACAGTAGCCAGGCACTTGACAACTAACAGTCTCGCTGGCTTTCATCTGAAGTAGAAAGCCAATATATAACACTTATATAACTCCCACTCTGTTTGGCTCTTTTGGTTAAGCACCAATTATTGAGGCTGGGTTTGGCTTTATGTTGTGGAGGAATGATAAGTGCAAACACAAGTTCTTTTGTAATTCATTTAACTCAGGAAACCCAAACCAGGCTTTTTCCTCCTGCTAATATTTCTCAGACACTCAGGGATTTGTCACGGTCTGTGCTGTAAAGTCAGGACTTTGACTGCGAGTGTGTCTTTTTAAGATCTGTGCGCTAGCAGCACAAACCATTTGAATTCACATGCTTTGGAAAAATGCAGCAGCCATTGTGGAAGACTGGAGTAGAAATGAGCTCATATATGATTATGGAAGTGGTGAAGACACACAACATCTGCAGGATATCTTCTCTAGCTAGTGCCACTTATCAGACCTCTCTCTATCGCTCGCTATCTGTTTCTCTCTCTCCCTCTGGCTCTTTCTATCTATCTGCAATTTCACACACTGTTCTTATTGTTCTCTTCAACGATTTGAGGTAGTGAGTAGAGAGAAACCAATACAAATGTTGTGAAGAAGGCAAAAATACTGATCAATTACTTCGTCTTCAAATTCAGTTAGAACGTAAGTTTTCTAGAGAGACAGACAGAGAGAAGGAAAGCAAATTCTCAGCTAATGTGGACTTGATGTACAACAGTAATTTTTGCTCATGTAATACATAACACCAGAGAACAAATATTAGTTTCATTACATTTTCTAGTGTTTCTAATACAATCTCGGCACTTTTTCGGTGGTAACGTTTATTTTCATGTAGCTTCAAGGGTTCAGTTAGAAACGTCATTTTTAGAATGTCACCCAAGCTGCACTATTTGCACTCTCATCTTGGATTTTTCTTGGTCAATATTTTTGATGAAACAAACCTCCCTTCATCCCCGGCGCTCACCACGAAACAAACTTGGTACCTCGTTGTGCCCCCTGGGCAGCTTGATCTTCTGGCCTCAATTACATCACCTCCATGTTCTGCTTTTCCTGCCACACATCTTCTCTCTCCTGCTCTTTCCTCAGTCTCCTCATAGTTAGTGTTAAATCACTACAAAATGTAAAAGGAATTTTATTGTGCGTATCTAACAAACACGTAATGTTTATTTCAACAGTATGTAATTAACAATATTTCTAAATCCCAAGAAAACATATCTAACCTCTTTCTCACCTTTTTAATGCCACCCTCCTGGTCTTCTTGGTGAAGCTGTTAATCACTCTGTCATACCAGCAGGGGTTTTTTTTCCAAGGATTTCACCAGTGCCCTTCTGTGCACTTGTAGATGTAAAATAAAAAGAAATATTATTAATAAATGCTAGTAAATAATGTTACGTGTTTTGTTATGCATGAAGCTTCAGTCTCACACTCAAGGTCAGTACTCCGTTATGTAGTACTTCGTACTACATTAAATAGAACGTAGTGAAAACAAAGGCGGTGATTGGCCACAATGTTATGTCAGTCATTTTAAAGTGAAGAACTACCCAATCACAGTAGACAGTCACTTGCTTCACCAGTGGGACTTAACATTAGAGTCCTCTGAAACCTCAAAAATCCACAAGCCGCCAGAGTCTGAGAAGATTTACCTTGAAATTAATAGGGAAGCATGAAATTCGTTTGGGGGTTGGGGGTGGTGCTGTTTCATGTTCTTGACCAGAGCTGTATACAACTGTAATGTAACTGAGGAGCTGAAATTAGGAGAGCAACCTTATTTCTATTAACATTTTTTTTGTTTCACACCAATAAAAACGTTATGAAGCTTTATTAATTATTTTTCTTGGTGAAACATTGTTGTCTTATAGAAAATGCCACTGCTTCAGATACATTCTTAACAATTCAGGTGAGTAACCTCAGGAAAGAACAACTTTTTTTGGTCAATAAGTTCCTTAAACTAGCCAATGCCTTCTTCAAAATGTTTTTTGGTGGATTCACTCAAAGAACCCTTTGTGGCACCTTTTTATGCAAAGGTTTTCTTAAAAGTTTTTTTTTCCAAAAAATGCACTGCCAAGTTATGAACCATTTAGGAACCTTTATTTTTAAGGGCGACCCACTCCAGCTGAACAAACATCTTAAAATTACCACTCGAAGAAAAAATTTGGAAAGTTGTGACAAAGGAAAAAAAAGAAATCTTTTCCTGATCTACCGAAAATGAGTTTGAAGATTTTGTTCACTGTCATTAGAGATCTGACAGTATGGAAAACCATAAAATGGGGAAAAATATTTTTTGACTTATCTTTCCACTGAGTAATGTCAGGAAACAGATGCTATCTACTGTCTAGCTTTTTATCAATCAAGTTGTTTCTTCTAGGATGCCTCAGAGACATCAGATTCATCTTTATGCAACAATTTTGGGGAACCGTTGCATAAAACCTGACATGGTTTTAAATCATTTTCAGTCATTATACAACAAGTGGGCAACCGTTCAGTCAGAGCATATTCAGATTTAGACAAAGAGTGGGAGACAGAGTGACGATAAGAGAGAGCCCGAGAGACAAGAGCAAGAAGTGAGAGAGAGAGAGAAAGAGCAGAGAGTATAGTGACAGCGTCCCCCACTCATATTATTATAAAGCTTTGCAATACTAAATGTTTAGCCAAGACAAGAGTCCCCTAATTCATCTGGTCCTAAACTGTAGGTTATCACTCTCACTAACAGACTCGGGATGAGATGCAACGAAATACATTCTGATTTTTAAGGCATCATTACTTCCTTTAACTTCAACAAAACACATAGCATTTTACAATATTGTATGTATCTTTGTCACTTGACAGATTTAAGTAAACCAAGCATCTTACAAACAAACTTGCAACAAAATACAGACTGTGATGTGATAATGATTTATTTTAGTACACAGCACAGCACACAGCACAGTGTGAACTTCTTTCTCTGCATTTAACCCGCTTGCCAAGTGAAGCAGGGGCTGCCACCAACGGTGAGCAGTGTGTGGGGACGGTATCTTGCTTAAGGGTACCTCAGTGATGGGATTTGAACCCACAACCTTGTTGGGGCAACACCCTAACCACTTGCTCACCAGGTGCCCCAGCTGTTACAATTGTTACCAAGTTCTCTCCCTACAGTGTCATCCCACACCTAACTGGTTTACGCTATCTAGCCTGCCTATGGAGAACACACCTGTGTTCTGATCAGCACAGACACACCCAAGTTGTTAACCCCTTGTGACCCCACTCTTGAACCCGGGCATGCCCTGCTGCCTGTATAGTCAGACTATGTGGTAACCATAGGAGGAGGCTGAACAGGACCTGAATTTGTTTTCATATCAAACATTAGTACAGTTAGCCACTGGAAAGGGCTTGTGTAATACATTTACAGCATTTAGCTAATAGAGATTAGAAGATTTTCTGAGGATCTTTCTCTATGTCTTTGTGACCATCTGAGCAACCATTCAGCTTCCTTGTTTGGAGCAGTATCATGTTGACTCTCTGGTAGTTTGCTGGTTGTGTCTGTGTTTACATTTGTCTCATCTAATTAGATATGGTGTTTGGTCTAGGAAGTCTCTCTTTACCCTCTGACACATCAGATATGTGACACTGATTGTCGGGAGAGATTAACACGTTCACTATGTGCTTCAGGTAGACCTGCATTTTTAGGTTCTTCTGAGACATTTTCTCCGTCAGGTAGATTTTTCCTGTGGTACGTAATCAGCAAGAGACTCTTCTTTTTCTCAGAATCGTGTATTTCAGGTCTTCAACTGACTGGCCAAGGTTGCAGTAAGGACTTAAAGAAACAACATTGTTAGTCATTCTCTCTTTCCCAATCAGTCGTGGATGGCAGTGAATGTAATGGTGCTCTGACTGTGGTTACTATGGAACCAGTGAACTAAACATTCATCCTCCAGATCACTTTGATAGCCTCTGTTTTAATGACACCTGAATAGTTTGTTGTCTGCAGGCAGGTTTGAAGCTTTTCTGGGGCAACTGGTGACCTAGTGGTTAGGGTGTTGCCCCTGCAATGAGAAGGGAGTGGGTTCGAATCCCAGCAGTGTTAGCGTTATAACTGAGATACCCTTGAGCAAGATACTCTCCCCACACACTGCTCCCTGTGTGCCCCTCATTGGTGGCAGCCCCCTGCTTCACTTGGTGAATGTGTTAAATGCAGAGAAGGAATTCCACATTGTTCACACAGTGTGCTCTGGTGTGTTCATGCGTGACTATAAGGGGCCACTTTCCCTCTCTTACAGTCTTACAGTATAGCCAGGGAGGTATTACAACAAGCTTGACTACAAGTTTGTGCTTGCCACATAGTCATACATTCCCTACTAAGACCCTGTATGCCATTTCAAGGCTGGGGGTCACTTTTTCAGATCTAGTCTTGTTTCTGTCCGTAACTTACTGTGCGTTTCAAGAAGCCATTTGGTAGCTCTCCTCAAAGTGGGAACTGATATATTGTTCATACTGTGAATCCATAAACTATGTCATCAGGCAGTCAAGGTTTAGTCCTGAACATTAACTCTTAACAAATTAACCTTGTTACTTTATTATGTGTACAATGACCGGAGTGTAATACGTTTTACAAACTCTCCAATTCATATTCAGTTTGTTCTCCAGTGTTTCTAACATGCCTAACAACTTCACATAGATCCTTGATCAATCAGTATTCAAAATCAGGCCTCTCAGCATAGCCCCTCAGCCAGGCCATTAAAGACAATAAAATCATCCCAAAAGTATTTAGCAACTTACTGATGAGAACAGCAATCGCAAACCCAGTCAGTCAGTAATAGGATATCATTTATATTGCTTTTCTCAGGCTTAAGATTCAGGAAATCTTAGTTTTTGGGGGCACTGTTTTTTCAGGAGGATTTTTCTACATGTACAGTGGACAAACTTTGCATTATATATTTGCAGGCAACCTTTCCTGGTAAAATCTAGTTTTGACAAGAGTTCTGTCAGTACTCTAATGGCCTGTATCTTTGTGTAAAATCTGCAGCACTGATTCTCGGTTCTGCAGGTAGAACCCGTTGGTATGTATCCTAATCACAAGCCCATCTATTTTTCATGAAGCGTTTAGCTCCAGATGGTTTCATTCCCTTAGCAGGAGATGAACTCTGAAAGGCCCATAGGTTGTTTTTATTTTTTGTTTTTCCATCTGGGCAATCATCTCAGCTCTATTTCTCTTTAAGAATTATCACTGGTAAGACTCTGGTCCTTGGCAATAGAGTTCTCTGGAACTGCATCTGCAGAGACTATAAGGGACTCGGTGAGAGTGATACCACCATTACTGGTCATTTTAACTCAAAAATTAGGAATTTCACTAATTGCTCTGACAGCACCTCAGTTCATCATTTCTTGGGCCCCTGTTGAATGAAACAGTCTATGCACTCTTGCTTGTTCTTAGAATGGGCATATTAAGAAGCATCTCTATGGAGCCATTAGGAGAGGCTGTCACTGTTCAGTGTTTACTTGCCTGCCCAGTACTGGAGTTTAAAGTATTGTGTAGTAGTCTTATAAAGCTGCAAGCCATATAAAACCAGTGGCGTTTAACCTGGCAGATGTGAGTATATACATTACAGAGTTATGTTCTGTGACAAAAGTAAAGTAATTTCCATAAAGACAATTGTGGAACAATTGTTACAAGCCATTTGGGGAAGGGGAACTCCAATTAATGGGTTGGATCAGTGGTTCCCAACCTGGGGTCCGGGCCTAGAGATCGCAGGGGGTGTGCGCAACTTTGTCCGCACTGAGGTCAACAAAATTTGTACACATTCAATGAACAAAATCCCAATGTCTGAGAAATGGAGAGGTGTGTGTGTGTATAAAAGACCAAAGACCAAAAGACCAAAACAGACCAACTGCTGTTTATTTTTTGCAAACAAAAGTTTGTAATTAATTACTTTTTTGAGCGTCTATGTGGGTAGGAGTTGGGGTTGGGTAAAAAGGTAAAAAGGTTAGGAACCACTGGGTTGGATGATGTGACTCACTCTGTGACAGCCCTCAACAAGTGCAACCTATGGCCAACTGGTGAGGGTTTGCCCTCCTGTTCTCGGTATAACGCTGATCCAAGACCAGTAGTACTGGCATACATGTGCAAGATCTATGGCTGCTTGTATCTGCAAAACCTTTTGCAGAGTAGTAGACAGCCATTAAGCATAGCTGCATAGTCTTTAATAAATCAGTGATAGTGGCCTAAAAGCTTAGAAATGGTGGCACCTCTTTCAGGTTTTTGTTCATTGGCCAGATCTTTAAAGTTTGGACCTTCTCTGGATCTGTTTCAATGTCATTTTCAGCCACTACATGTCCAAGATTATGCTGAAGGATCTTGCTGTTTACTCTGACTCTGACTTTGATATTTTTCCAGCAACAGCTTCACTCCTTGAGACGGATAAGAACTTGCAACAACCTGCTGTCATGCTCCTCCAGAGTCTTGAAGGAAAACATGAGGTCATCTAAGACGGCTTCCTTTAATTTTCTATCTTTTACAAATTCTTACAAGTTCATTCAGTCTCTGGTGACATGTGGCATGCAGTTAAACTTGAAGGGACACTCGACTTTGTCAGTTTAGTCAGTCTCAATCTGGTGATAACCAGATAAAGCACAATGAGCCTTTTTGTATCCTGTTAGTATTGAAAACATCTCTGCCAGGTTTAGGAGAGTATATAGACATTTCAATAGTCATACATATATGTAATACATATATGAGCTTAATAACTGCATAACCACATTGGGGGAGGAATATAGGGATTCAGTTTCAGACTTTAACATGCCAGCATCGAGCAAATGTTTTCACACTGCCTTCATATCTTGAACATGCATAGGCAAGGCACACTGTTCATATAATGCTTCACCCTGTCAGTGCATTCAAAAGCTAAATCATGGTGAGCAAAGCCTTTAGGCATCTCATAGATTTGTGTTGATGTGCTGTTTCCACCCTAGTGATATTGGAGAAATGCCAAAGTTAAAGCACAAATCTGACTTTGAGTTGTTTTTTTATAGTAAAATAGTGGCCTTTATCACATGGTGTTGTGGCAGAATGCTGCGGAACACTCCAAGTTCAGCACTGATACAGGTATGTAGGTCTAACACCATGCTGTGATTCATTTTAGATTTTATGAGGCATATTAGAAGGAAATGTGATCAGACAAGTTGTTTACACAAAGGTAAATGATGACTGGAGGTCCTGTAATAATCCATTTGTCTGCAGAGGGTTTGTGAACATTGTTTGATCCTTTAAGAACAAAGTGTGGACAGACTATCAGCAGGAATCTTTCTCATTTTTTTGATGAACAAAATATCACGTCTGTGTCATAATGTTTGAGCAATTCTCATATAGGACATCATCCATCTCTATGTAACCCAAATAAGGGACAGATTGTTTGGCTGCACTTTTAACCTCCAAGAGATTATTAAGTGGTTTAATGTCTTGACCTGATAAATTCTGTTTTCAGAAGGACTCCATAGTCACACTGTAGTCACTTGAAAGCCAACATCTAGAGGACAACTAGGTGCTGTGAACCTGTTTTCTGAATGGCTAAGTATTGTTAACCCTTTGTAATCTAGGTTATACGCACAAATCCTCACACACACACTCATAAACTAACTATTAGATATTAGCATCTCCAAACTGGTTGGTCTTGTGGGATGTTCCAGAGATGCCAACAAGTTAGTACTCACTAAGATTGTGCAGATGTCTAAGCATTGGCCCTATCAGCAAGAGCTGATGTCAAAGCACAATAGTCTTTGCTTTTTCTGGGTCAATAGGATTCACTAGAAGGACACTGGAAGGATGTCCGAAGGAAAGATAATCAGGGAACCAGTGACAGGTTACCGGTCATGGCTTGTCACAGCTTGACAGAGACAGGGTACCTGTCATGCCTTGACATGAAGCCAAATCCTAGCCTTTCTGGTCTATTGCCAGATAAGAGAAACTGTAGCGTATTCTGACTATGACAGAAAGCTGTCAGGACACAGTGGGGCCGCATAGTTGCAGACCAGTTAGAACATCCATTTTGACCTCTATTTATCACCAACAGTGGCTGTAAAGGACACTTGCACATCAGAAGTTCTGATGAATCATGTGGAGGACTGGATGCATGCATTGCTTACCTGGCCATTAAAATGCTGACCCTATGGGAAGAAGACAAGCCAATAAAGGCAGTGTGTGCACTGGGCAATGTTCTGCAAGGAAACATTGGATAACCCAAGCAGATCTAGCAGGGTACACATTTAAAGGCAAATGTGGCATCCTACAATATTTTACAAGCACTGAGCTCTTCAACATAACCCATTCTTTTGCCAGTGTTAACTTATGGATATTGGATGACTGTGTACTTGCTTTTATACACCTGTTACCTGTTGTGGCTAAGACACCTGAACTGAATAAACAGCAGCCCTTTTAGCCATTTAGTGTATGGTTACAGAATGAGCCATACTTTAAGCTAATTAGCCTGTTTTACATTGCTAGCTAATGTATGGGACATTGTGACAGAATGATTTACTGAATGTTTTAAGGATGCCCTTGCTTCTAGCATTCCCTCTCAGTGATGGGCAAGAAGGAGGGCCATCTTACCCACCCAAAGAGAGTAAAGCCAATTGTGTATGCTGGGACTCTCAGCCACAGTAAACAAGAAAGAATGAAGTAAACAAGAAAGGTCGAAGAATTGTTCATTTAAATAAAACAAAGATTGCAATTTCATTCATTTTAATTAAACAAAATTGCAGGCAAACAGGAAAAGGCAGAGAGTTACATTAAAGATTAGCCACTTGTGTAAGCACTAGTACCCAAGATCACAATAATATCCAGGTCACAATAGAATTGTATAACCACAGTCAAAGCATGTAACGCAGTAATAAGGGAGGAGCAATCCAAACACATTTCCAAGCACACCCTCACCACTCTGCTTTCGCTGCTTCCAACAAAGCCTATATCACAAAACCCTGGGCACAAGGCTGGGATTTCTGGAGCTTTTCCGAAGACAGAGGCTTTGGATGGCCACAGTTGTGTTTATAGGCATGGAAAGTTCTTCCATAATTATGGGTAAGATGGGTGAAAGCTCAATTTTCCCCCTGGCCCGCAAGGGTGGTAGTATATCAGACACTTTCCTACAGTGCAATGATTCATATTACGGCTGTATAAACTTGACTGGTTTATAGGAGACCAGGTTAAATTTGTTTCCCTTTACATGGTTTGGCCAGGGTATTTGGATTTGTGAAATGGCAAACACAGGCAGACTGCCCCAGAACATTTGAGGAAAAGCACATCACTGACTAAATAGAAGATTTTCCCAAGGGGTAACCTTTTAAATGGTCACTCTGTGTTTCACCACCTGTCCATTTACCTCTTACTAACTCGCTGCCGTGCCTGCTTAAGAAAAACAAAGTCTGGTGGACACAGGTGTCCCCTCCACACGCATCCCCACTTATTACATCCACTCCAGTAGCTTGCTTGAACACCGTCTGAAGCGTGACCATGGCAGGGGTTGTTGCCAGGCGACGCCTTCCCTTTTTAACAGAGGCATTAGGCTCCAGCAGAGAGCCATGGAACAAACAGCTGGCCCTTTGGGTCCATGCAACTGATAAAACGTGAACATGTGTCCTGTTCACTCTTACTCCACACATCCCACTTGTACTTTTAATATAACTCTCTCTCAGTCTATTTCTTTAGCCCTTTGAACTAGAGTTATCTCTGTTGTTTTGCTATTTAAATGTAATACAGTTATTTTATAAATTCTATTTCTGAATTCTATATCAAAAGGTCTGAGTTCGCACTTCGAACATTTTTCTGCTTGTCTCAGTTACAAGCACTTCTTGAATTCTTTTCTCTTTTCAATTTCAAATCATGATAAAAATGTATTCTTCAGCATTTGCTGCATAAAACACAACCTTAGCAAATCATCAAACCATATTCAGAAAATGTGAAACATAAAAAGGGATGTTAAACAAAAAATATAATTTGTTGCCTTTAAATTATATCATTTCTCTTAGAAAAACATAATGCACGCAAAACATGAGGGTGGACCGACTCAAGGGCATGAACTAAGGCACTTTCAATACACACAGTCGAACTTGAACAAATCGACAAACACAACCACTTTAACTTCAACCCTGACAGGTCTGACAGAAAACCTGAATTTAGACATCGTGGCTCAGTGTCCAAATAAATGTCTCACATATACTTTGGATATAAGCAGCCTCAAGAGCCTGCTCACCTGGAACATCACAATATCCCCCTCTCAATGGCGCAACTCCAGGGCGCTCAAGGGTGCCCCAGGCCCGTACAAATGTAGAAGGGGCTGGAAGAGGGGTGGACAGTGGCAAAATTATATATCCCCATGGGCCCCTCTCCTGACGGGCGTTGCCCTTGCTGGCCGTTGCCCTTGCTGGCCGTTGCTGTGGCCAGGGCAGAGATGTTCACAAGTCATTTTTACCAAGTCCAAGTCAAGTCTCAAGTCTTTGAGGTGGCAATGTTTACAAATGGTGACTCTAAATGTGGGATGTTTGAGCTGTAAATGTTAAGCTCTAAAATTGTAAAAGATGCTAATTAGCCATATCCCACAATTACAATTGGCTGTTGCTTAGCAGGGGGTTGGACTGCATGCTGTGCTAAGCCCTCACCAACATGGAGGATTTGCTTTAAATGATCTTAAATCTAAATGTTAAATATGAAAAATATATCTTGCACTCTAAATCTGGGTCTTTTATTTTGGAAAATCTCGGGGTTCACAATCTCTGTGTTCACCCACAACTGTTGGGTATGTATGTAAAAGATTGTATGTTTGAATTGGTCCTTGTCTTAGTCTTGTCTGTATTTAAGTTCCAGTGAATCATGCTCTTGTGTCGATCTGGCATCACACTATCCCTCACACTGAAAGATGTCAAACTTTGTCATTCAACTCAAGGGGCTAATGTTAGCATGTGTTATGCTATTTGTACACTGTGCATCTCCTCTTATTTGTGACATATAAGTGTAAAGGTTAGAAAACTTGTATGTCACCCACTATAAGGATATAAACATTATGATATTAGCATATTCTTACTGTTTATCCCATTGTCAAGTAAAGTGGCATTTGGCAGGTGGCCTTATCCAGAGCTACTTAAAGTCATTAGTTACAGGGATAGTCCCCCTGGAGCAACTGAGAGTTGAGTGTCTTGTACAAGGACACAGTGGTGGAAAGTGAGGGCTTCCAACTTTGTGGTCATCGGGTTCACAGACAAGTATTTTACTCTAGGCTCATACTAGGCTCATACCACACTGACATGTCAAACTAGGTCTGCCAACATGCTTCAGATACAGCTCGTCACCTTGTGTGCATACAGGTGTCATGCAATAACCTGCATGAATCATCAGATACTGTTATGAAATGAGTATTCTCTATTGCTGAATGTCAGAACCAACACTGGAACTGCATCAGCACAACACTAACTGATCAAGAGAGTGTGATGCTGGGGGGTTCAGCGGGGTGGTGGGGGCCTAGTAGGCAGGATAATTGCCTCTGGACCAAGAAGTCATGGGTTTGAAGCCTACCTTCAGCAAACCACCACTGGGTCCCTGAGCAAGACCCTTAACCCCAAGTTGCTCCAAGGAGACTGCCCCCTGTAGTTAGGGAATGGAAGTCGCTTTGGATAAAAGCATCTGATAAATGCTGTAAATATAAATGATGCTCGTTCTGCCATCTAAGAAGCATCTTTGCATTTGCAAAAAAACCCAGTACCAAAAATGTACAGGTATAGGCATGATGTGTGCATTCTTCCTAGTTTTAGTCTAAACATTTTCCACTTGTTTTAAGGTCCTTTTATGCAGTCAAACAAGGAGATTATGTCCATATTTAATGGACTGCTGTTTTTCACACATCAAAATAGAAATGTGCAAAACATATTTGATCAAGGGAGTTCATGGTTAGACATGATCAGTGTGCGGAGGGCTTTTAGAGTTTTCACTTGAATGTGCTCCTGCCTCACAATTTATTGCAAAAGCACTACACATGAATCTTCACCCATTTGTTGATTTACTATATTTTTATTTTTCTCATTCTTCATTGGCTGTGAGAGAAACCTGTTAAGATTATGCTGTTGATTACGCATAGATATGCTTTTGTTCACTGACAATATTTATGACCAGGCAGGGGAGAATGTTGCGGGTGGTGGGCAAGCCCCCTCAGCCACGCCACTGGACCTGGCCTCAAATGATGAATGGCTAAATAAAGAGGATAAACATAGGAAAGGCACGGAGACCCAATTTGGTCATGGCGGAAGGGAGGGAGAGGGGTCAGGAAAAGGGCCTACCTCGACAGCTGGAATTTGTCACCGTGGTGATGCAAGATCTGCTGGGATCTGCCTTTGTACTGTGAGCTTGATGTATGAAACATGCTTTATTATATGAGAAAAGCTAGAGACTGAATGGAAAAACAGAGCAGCACTCTGTGATTAATCTTCTTCTCTCATAAGATATAATTTTACATAATGATGCATGAAACAAGCAGCACAAATAATACATTCTCCTTTCTCTCTCAATGTATTTGTGCTCTAAATCCACAGGATGTTGTAATCTTGAAACCAATAGCTTATTTAATTTCCTCCTTCTGGCTGAACTGTTGGAACTGATTAACAAGATCAAGATCATCAGAACATCATTTCAATCCCACAAGAAAATTCCACATAATGTAAACATTCTATTATCTAGTAAAGGATCCTTGAACCGTACGCCCAAGCCAAGAACTATTTAAACCCAGAGGTGGACAAAGTACCAACATTCATTACTTAAGTGAATATACAGATATCACTAGTCAAATGTTATTCCAATACAAGTGAAAGTCGTACATTCCGATGTTTACTTATATTAATGTACTGAAGTACTTGCTTTTAAAAACACTTAAGTATTAAAACTACGTTTTCTTTCACCGTGGGTTCTAATTCCAGGACTGCTAGTGGCACCACTGAGTTACTTTTCAGCAAGTTACCGTCCGCACACACCCCGCTCAGGGCGCTGTGTTCCTGGCTGCCCACTGTTTCTTTTGCTGAAAGGGTTAAATGCAGAGGAAGAATTTTGTGCTGTTCACACTGTGTGCTGTGGTGTGTTCACGTATGACAGAATGATCACTTTGCACAATTTCCCTGGCAAATACAAGTGTAACGGTGTGTTTTCACCGTTTGAATATTCCAGTCAAGCAGACTTTACCAAGTCATAGGCCCTAGTTTTGATTTGTTTGGTTGTTTATTGTTTTGTTGTTTTAAAATGTGCCTTGGGTGATCTGATAACAAGAGACAACCAAGACACATCACTGTTTATGCTTGTGGCTATTACACTTCCAAGGTGACGTATTTTAAAACCAAGTGTAAACAAGGCCTTAGATTTCTATGATATATGTGAACATGGCAAACAAACTCTGACACCTCCACAGAGACCCACAAACAGATCAAACTCAGACCGCCTCCTATGGTGGTCTGGCACAGTTCGTTCGTGGTTTGCTTTTGTGTCTAATTGATTAGTGCTTTGTGGAACGAATATAGTCCCACTGTGCTTCGTGTTGTACTTTATGGTTAAAAGACTTTAAGATAAATCCTCAGCCACAATGTTTCAACGTTTAGCGGATTAAAATAAAATACACAGAAGAACAATTACTCATGGGTTTGCACGTTCTCCAAGAGAGACATTAATATTGTCATTTTAAAGCAATATGTAATAAGAGCATGGAGCATTCGTGGTTATGGGGTGACGCTAGGCAGGTTGTGACATGAAGTTAAAAACCCTACCTGCGGTGAAATCAAAGTAAAGGAGTTGCAATGGAATACTGAGGTCCCTTTAAAGTTGTCTACATTATGGTCGCATTTGCAGCTGCTTCCCTTTCAGTTTAACTTATTCAAAAAGAGCTATAAATGAAAGGCCTTATAGCTCCTATTTTTAAGAGTATGTGCCATGTTTGTGCTGCTAGGGTGGGTTGTTGGTGTCTTTATTTTTAGTACAGTCTTTTATTGCAGTATACAGTGTGTATTTGTTTATTACAGTATATTGTATATAAGGTAAATGTAACCAAATATTTCACAAATGAGAAATATTATTGTTACGTATATCATATTTAGCTTGTTTATTGGTCTGGTAAAATTAACGATAGACTTTACTGACATTGTTAACTAGTGGTGTTTACTTTTTCAGTGCAGGATGAAGGAGCAGTTTCAGCATCGAGGCTGTTAAGTGTCCATGAAGGAAAGTGTAGTTCAACACTTTCTCTTTGTTCTTTGTTAGCTTTTTTTTTCTATTGGACAGAAATTCCTACCGTTTTAACCTTCGGTAGCAAAAAGATATCTCTTGTCTATTTTTGAATAGAAAAGAAAATACATTTTCATTAAAGAACCTATTTTTCCCCCCTTAAAAATGGAGAATTCTTTAAAGCAACATCTGATATACACCTCTATGCTTTCCTTATCTGTTTGTGGTTTTGAAGCAGAAGGATAGTGGAGTGGTAAGTGGGCAAGGCCTCTGAGGTGTCTGTGAAATTCACTTTGATCACATTATGTCAATAAATCACAGACAAGAAGTGAGAGGGCTGCTGGAAAGTCAACCACATCCAACAGTGAAAAGGGGGTTTCCTGTGTACCCTGTGCATGTCAGGATCTTTCAGCTCTGACCTGCCAATAATCCTCCAACCAAGCCAAGTAGAATATATTCCAATGAGCCTATCTTCAATTCATAGTTGGCCTATAAAAGGCCATCAGGGGAATATCAGTATCACAAGGAGTTGTAGAGAAAAATGGCATGTATAGCTTGGTGCTACTGCGTGGCTCACCTTACAGAGAAACCAAAGACACATTCACAGGAGAAGAATACAACCGCAGAGGCAATGTTTTCACAAATGTAAGACGATGCTGATACAGGTTTTAAATACAGAACACAGAGCAAATCACAAAGGTCATTACCAAACACTATATGGACAAAAGTATTGGGGTTCCTGAACATTACACTAACAGGGACTTTAATGACACTGCTTTCAAATGCATAGACTTTAATATGGAGCTGGTCCCCCTTTCACAGCTACAACAATTTTCACTCTTGTTTGAATGCTTTCCACAAGATTTTGGAGTGTTTGTTTATTGTTTTTTAGATTCAATGAGAGATGATAGATATGCCAGAAAGATTCCAGCTTGGTTAATCACCATTTACACTCTAATTTCTTTTTGCTTTAGGAACATCTTTGATCATTATACCAGGGTGCTCTATATCTGATTCTATTACACCTTAGAGGCGCGACATTATCTAATATTCCCTAAACATTCATTTCGGTTATCTAAGTCTACAGGACCAGATGGGGAGCCACCTGGGGTTGATCATTTTGGGAGGTTTTCATGAAAACTAAGAGCTGTGGAGGATGTTATGGCACAACTGGAATGTGCTTACAGCATGACCAAGAGGCAGTGATCTGTGATCTGAGATTACAACAAACTCTTCAGCTCTAACGTAGGTGTCTTAATGTTTATTTCATTTAAAAGGACAGCTCTAGGACTAAGCGATCTGATGTTAAGCAGTCATAGCTTTAGATCTAAAGTGCTGCTTTTGATGTTTTTTTAGAAAGGTTGATTGGTTTACTAGAGCACAGTTTTCTGCTTTTTGTTTTGTTCAGGAGACAGACAGAAGCTTTGTCCGAAAAGTGCACTTGTTCACTCGTTCACTCGTTCACTATATAGTGTTTGCTATATAGCGGGCTAACTAGTGAACAGGGGGAGGTGACGTTTCGTACATTTCCGACACTCGGGATGTTACGTTTTTAGTAACTGTTGCTTAAATAGTGCGCCGGATCTCGGCAATTTATCTCTGTTGCGTATGTACACTGTATTTTGGCATGTCATGCGGCGATTTTGTAGTGCACTAACTAGTGGGTGAAATTGACGGTTAGAAATTTCGGACACCACTACAAAATAGCTGACTCGTTACATAGTGCCCTATATAGTGAACGAGTGCACTTTTCGGACACAGCTAGTGTCTCAGTAGAATGAGGTCTACGTGGAAGCTCAAGGCAGCTAGCGATGGTCAGTTTAACTACTCAGCCTGCTACCTGACCTCAAACATGGATTAATTGTCAATGTGTTTGCACAGCAAGACTAGAGCTGTGTCCGAAAATGGCACTTGTTCACTCATACACTCGTTCACTACATAGTGTTTGCTATATAGGAGGCTAACTAGTGAACAAGGGGAGGTGACGTTTCGGATATTTCGGACACTCGGGATGTTAAGTTTTTACTAACTGTTGCCTAAATAGTGCGCCGGATCTTGGCAATAGATCTCTGTCGCATTAACACACATCTTGACTCTCTAGTTCGGACACAGCCCGCACATGAGGCAGGGCCTCACGTACGGGGGCGTGGTCTGATGTGGGCTGTGGTACGCGATCCAGGCCAGCAGACGGGATTCCACGCCAACCCAAAATTACCTGGCCGGTCCAAACTTCACAAGTCAATTTGGGGCTCGTCTGCCGGCCCGGATCGCGTCCCACACCCACCTCAAAGTACCAAAAGTAGTGTGCAGCGTGTCCGAAAAGTGCACTCGTTCACTATGTAGGACACAGTAAAAGAAACCTGCAGTGCGTGATGGTATATGTGTATCTATGTCATGTACAGTGTCTGTACACTATATTTTGGCATGGCACGCGGCAATTTTGTGGGTGAAACTGACAAAAAAATGGCTGAAAACTACAAAATGGCTGAATCACTACATAGTGCCCTATATAGTGAACGAGTGCACTATTCGGACACAACTTACATGAATACACATATACCCTCATGCACTGCGGGATTCTTTTACCATGCCCTACATAGTGAATGAATGCACTTTTCGGACACAGCTTTGGACATCAAGCAATTCAGCACACAAATCTACCATAGGCCTCGGGTCTGTGCCACATTTGGATGGGGTCAAAACATGCTATGACATCAGACATTATCATGGTTAATTTATACACTTCTTTAACATTATTATTAGTTAGCTCTGACTGCCACATACGAACGTCATTAACTCGTACATGAATTACTATTCTTTTATATCTCGGGCTACAACTTCAGGTTCCCTGCAATGCAAAACAATAGCTGCAGCTGGAGCCCCTTAAGGAGTAGCTAACGTCACACACATAACCAAAACACTTTGGTGTTTTACTGAGTGGGGCAAACCTTATTTATAATTAATCATAATTGAATAATTAAACCATATTTAATTATTCAATTATGCTGCTGAATTGCCACCCAGTTGCCCTGCCTCAAGAGCTCTGACATTTTATACAAATAATTTTATAAAAAATAAGGCTGAACTAAACATGCGGCACTCACAGCAGAAAAAGAGCTCACCCCTCTTCACAGTCCAGACTTAAAGTGCTTAGGGTCTGTGGTTCGGTGATGTTGCTGACAGATGAAAAGTAATCTTCAAAAATCCTGGGTTAACTCACTAGAATTTTTGAGCAGCTGAAACATAGAACAAACAATGAAGAAAAGCCAAGCAGGAGCAGCAAAAGCAGAAAACAGGAAGTGACGACCAAGGCAGGGAGGCAGATTAACCAACAAACAGTTACTTTGGTAAAATGAAAACTGAGCAAACTTGTCTCCCAGAAGCACTTTAATATCATTTACCACAGACTAAGTACCTGGATTTATTATATCATGTTACCATGCATACACATCATTTGAAACACACTCTCTAAACACTAAACAGTGAGTTGTTTGCTACATACAGACTCTCATTATAAGTGGATAGGATTTTAAAGAACCCTGTTCCTTATAGCAATCTTCCAAAAACAGCAATTGAAGACCATGATTTTAGGTATAGCATGTAGTTTGTACTTCTCATTCACAGAGACTGCGTTATTCAGTAAGTCATTCCCTGCCAGAGCAGCCTGGTTGCTCCTTAAGCATCAAAAGGAGCTCATTTAACCCAGTAAGAGCTCGGTTAAACTAAGCAGTAAAACTAAGACACGCTACCAGCAAATGAAAGCTGAGCATAGGGCGGAGCATATGACCAAACTGTTTCCAAAGCCACTCGCCACATAATGCTTCATGACAGAATGCGACAATGAAGGGGAAAGAGAGTGAGTGAGTGAGAGAGTATGGCTAGAAGCGAGATGCCTCATCCCATTTTAATTTAACAAGTAGCATGTGCTAGTGATCAGGACTTGAAGAGCCCTGTGGAAAGGGAAAGTGTCTTGAGGGTAAATAAGAGGAGATGGCTTCCAGAGATGGACGGCTAATGAGTAGACGTGACAAACCAAGAGCCGTCATGCTCAAAAGTATCCACACGACTAATCAGAGTGGGAAACAGTGTTCCACCATGTAAAACAACAGGGAAACATTCCAGACAGACAGTCCTAATCAGAAGGCTTAAGTAAACACTGATCTGCTTCCAAAAACAAAACACAAAGCTGGTATTTAGAAACTAGAATGACAAACAGCCATCAACAAGTCCTCTGTTACAAAAAATGGAGTACTTAAAATTGGGGGGACTTCAAAGTTCAAACACTTTTGCATCTCCATGATTTTTCCCCTTGCATGATATATCAGTTCACTGGGATTGCTATGCTAAAATTAAAGATGTGTGTCAACAACGGTGAGACAAGGGTAACCATGGTTAAATGTGGATCAGTAAACATACAGTCATGAATTTTTTTTTTATTTTTTTTTTTTGCAATTTTGGGGAGTGTGCATTTTTGAACAGAATTTGAAAATAATTGTTGATAACTACACAACACTCTTATATTATATTACAATTGCAGCAATTACAATAGCGATGTTAAGAGCATAGTGTGTGCATGTGTGAGCTCTGTTTCATCCCATCAGAAACTGAATCAGGAGTGAAGCCGCTCTACAAACACTGCACTCACAGCACACATAGAGGCACTTCTAATTTTCACACAGCTCACACTGCATTAGTTCATTAAAGAACAGTAACCTGTACATTTTAAAAACACACACAACCACAAAATGTACAAACAGTGAACAGAAAAAAATGGCTGTATTTTACAGTTCAAGCCAGGCTTAGCAGAGCATCCTTTTCACCAACATACTCTAATCTTTGGGAACCCATGATTATTAGCCTACAGAAATTCATGCTGTCCCAACAGAAGAGCTGTGACCAGAATCAGAATCTCTTCATTGTCATTGTAGCAGCTGTACAACAAAATTTAACGTTGGCAGTCTGTACAAATATGTGCTTCCCAAGTTGTGTGTTGATTTGTGAGGAAGTGTCTGAAACATAAAGGACAAAGAAATCGTAATAAAAAATGATGTAATTCTGATATAAATCTCTGCTCATTCCCACTGATCAGACTGGATTCAAAAATAGGGGCCACACAATTTGCACAAAGTTTGCAAATGATGCCAAATAGGGTTTGCAACCATTACAACAGCTTGTTCTAATCATATCCACTTTATGTGTAATTTAGTACATCACTGTCTACTAATGCACTAAAAATAAACAGTCAAATCCTTACAACAACGTTCTAACATCTAGTGCAAAATCTCCCCAGATGACTACCACAGTGGGTCCAGATTATTACTCCAAACCAACTTGCAACGCATCGACAGAAACAGTGAAAAATCTGGATTCAGGACACAAACTCTATATTAATACCCTACGATTTTTCTGACACAAAGTGTACGGGGCAGCCTGGTGGTTAGGGAGTTGCCCCTATGATCAGAAGGTTGTGGGTTCAAATTTCAGGACTGCCAAAGGCACACTGCCCAAGGTACCATCCCCACACGCCGGGTGCCGGGTTCCTGGTTGCTCATTGCTTCACTCAATGACTGGGTTAATTGTAGAAAAGAATTTCACGCTGTACTGCAATTATATGTGACAAAAGTGGCCATTTTACTCATTAGGCAGTGCAGACACCAAACCAAACTCTACCTCTTTCTGGTCCCCTGTACCCTGACTAAACCTCAGACCCCCACTTTCCAGAGTCTATGGTTAGAGAACAGAGGGCGCATACTGCAGGACCCACGTCAGCTCATGCTTAATTTTCCAACCATTAGCCCCTAAAATTTCCCTTCAAGGCCCCCAGCTCACAGTCTGACCTCTACAGGAAGTGGAGACTGGGGCCAGGGGGTGTTGTTTTAATGAGTTTGAGACTTGCAAGCAGAGGTGTTTCATATAAAAGGGTCTTACAGGGTTTCCATAATTCCTGCCCCCTGGTGAGAGACTAAAGCTCAAGGGGACTGTAAGCTCCATTAGTGGTGATAAGGGAAGCTGTACACGTGGGCTAATCTGTCCAGGAGGCCACATCTAGGGCTTAAACATAGTCGCACCATGTCATGGTGGAGGCCAAAAAAAGGATCTTGTCATGTTTTTTTTTAACTGGAAAAATAAATGCTGAAGACATTCTTCTTCCGTTAGATTTGTCAAATAAGCCTCAATAAGTCAATATTTATGAGGCAGATTTCTACTTAGGCTAATAACCTAAAATCTTTCCCTTTTGTTGTAAAACGGGATAGTGGGAACTCTCTAGGCCTTCAAGGCCTTCAGAGCAGGTCTATTTATTTCTGTGAGCTGTAAATTTAAAGCTGTTTTTCTCTTGCTCTATACTGAAGAATTACATGTCAGAGTAATTATCGAAATCTTCTATCTCTCTTTTTTTTATTTTCTCTGTTGGTTCCTTTCCTTTTCTCATTCTCATTATCTCTTTTCTTTCTCTGTCTTCTCTCCCCCTGTCTGATCTAGCTTAATTATGTGAAAAAATCAACTGAATAAATACATACAGACAAAACTTCAAGTAACAAGAGGGGATTGTACCGAAGTGTTAAAGCTCCACTTGGTAAAAGAAAAGGTGTCTGGCACCTCATGACATCCAGCTTCACATCCTGCTTGCTAAACTGCCCAAAATGACAGGGAAAAAGAAAAAAAAGAGAGAGAAAAAGGTGAGTGGTAGACAATTACAGAACTACTGTTTTGAAAAACTGATACCATATTTGAGCAAATGTCATTATAGTAGTGAGTAAAAGCAAACTTTAAATGCACTCATATTTGAAATAAATGCATTCAGAAATAAAGCAGTACTATTCCTGTACTGTGGGGGCATAAAATAGTTGACTGTATGAATGTTAGATTTTAATATTCAGGAGCAGCCACATGTTCATAACACTACATAGCAAATCTATGGTAAAGCAGGTGTGCCTGTTCTGTATGCTTTTTGAGAAGTAATGTGGTGATGTGGACTTGCATACTGTCCCTTTTGTCTCTTTTAGTGATTTCAGTTTTTAGAAAACAGACAAATTGGCTAAAAATTTCCCACACCCACAACACTGTGCAGACATACGTTGATTGGCTAACCTGTATAGTTATAGGAAAATCTGTTGTTAGGGGAAAGGTCTGGTGAAAGAGGCTCTACGATACTGTAAAGTGTCCATTTGTGTCAATAGCATGAAATTCTTCTCTGCACTCACCACATTCACCCAAGTGAAGCAGCGCCATGCGGAGAAGTGTGTGTACCTTGCTCAGGCAGTCAGGGGATTCAAACCCACAACCTTCTGATCACAGGGGCAACTCCCCTTTACATTCAAAGCATTTCACAGACACTGTTATGCAGAGCAACTTACAATCAGTAGTTATAGGAGCAACTGAGGGTTCAGAGCAGAAAGTGGGGCTCAAACCTGCAACTTTGTGGTCATAAGTGTTTTACCCACTAGGCTACTACCGTACCCTAGAACATACAAACTCCTTACACACAAGGCACCATGGGGCCTAATAGGTAAAAGGCTTGGCAGAAGTGGGATTCAAACCCACACCTCTAGGGGAGACTGCAACCTGAACGCTGACCACTCAGCCATCGTCACGAGGACGTTAGCTGCCTCTGAAATCTACTGCAGAGATCATCAGTTCTCAACGTCCTGGTCCATCACTATTTCCCCTGTGTAGATCATCTGTGTAAATGATAATAGAGTTTGTCCACTAGAAGCCACTATACCTCCATTGTATGTATATATGTTAAAGTTAGGATGTCCGTGAACACAACCGGACAAGTCGACATAATGTCAGAAAAGGGATTTTGTGGGTTTTTTTGCTGATGGGTTGAATTTCTTAAGCATAATGGCAGATGCTATCACAGACCTGATCCTCTTATTTTCAATGAAAATATTGCAGAGAACTGACATATTTTCGAGCGGGAATTCAAAGTTTTTATTGCCGCAGCCCATTCGGACAAATTCGGCTTACATTCTCCTCAACATTGCTGGACCTGAAGCCATAGAATGGAAGCGTTCATTTGTCTATGCACCTGAGCTACGTGCACGAGAGGAAAACGGAGCAGTTCTCACACCAGCAGAGTCTAGAGAGAATCTGGAGTGTTTGAAGAAAAAGTTCAGGGACATGTGCAACCCCCAAGGCAACAAAACAATGCAACGACACAGGTTTCAATCCAGAAATCAAAAACAAGGTGAGAGCTTGGAATCTTTCATCAGTGATTTGAAGATTAAAGCGAAAACATGTCAATTTAACAGACGGGCCTATCTGTGACCGTATCGTGTGTGGCATTTGTTGTGACTCTTTAAGAAAATCTCTTAAAGAGAGACAGTGAGAGACAGTGAACTAGTGAGCTAAAGCTATTTCAGTTTGTCGTAGTCACGAAATGATGGAGCAAAGCAGTAAAGCTCAGGCCACGCAAACCACACATGTTGATGCAATGAGGCCGGTTCCTGGCAATAAATGGCATTTTAACTATCCAGTGCATACACACTGAATGTAACACACAAGTGTCCTGCCTATGGGCAGCAGTGTCACAGTTGCAAGAAAATGAACCATTACAAAAGCTGTTGCAAATCAAAACCAAAGGGCATGTGATATCCACACAAGAAGGCTTTCAGACAGCCTGTGCATGATGTGACATCTCTGGACAGTGACACATTTTACGTGGATGGCCTCGACGTTGATGATGTTGAATGTCAATTGAGTGACAGAGAGGAAGGATTTGTCACATTGCGCATAAATGACAAGTTCGTGGAGCTGAAAGTTGACATTAGAGCAAAGTGTATTGTACTTTCACATGAGACTTTCAAACAGTTGGCTGATGACAAACAGCTCATGCAAAAGACAAAAGCTGCAAACCTTGTTGCTTATGTTGGTTTCAGGATTGAAACAATGGGTTTAGCCACATTGAAATGCAGCATTACACACTGCCTTTCTTTGTAGCGGATAAAGATGTGCAGCCATTACTCGGGTTCCGTGCGTGTATGGATATGGGTATTGTCAGTTTGAGCCCTGATGTCCATCATGTCACTATGAAATGCAACATAGATTTTAGTACACAAATCTTCATACAGTACAAAGATGTGTTCAGCGATGAACTCCCAGTCACATACTCCATGACACTCAATGCCAACGAGCAGCCTGTGGTCAGCCCAGCACACCATATCCCTGTAGCAATGCAAAAAAGGGTGAAAGTAGAGATTTAAAGCATTAAAAGGACAGCATCACCCCATGCGCAGTGTTGAAGAGGTAGCAGTACAGATGTCATGAGCAACTGTGTTTTCTGTTCTTGACGCCAAGAATTCTTTCTGGCAGATATGTCTTGATAAGAAATCCTCCATGCTAACCACGTTCAGCACTCCATTTGGGCATTACAGATTTCTAAGAATGCTTTTCAATCTCAACTGCTCAATCTCAGTGCTCTATGGAACAGCTGTTTGCTGGTTACCCATGCTCAGTTATTGTTGATGACATTCTCATCGGAGGGCGTGGTGTGACAGAACACGATGCACATATGAAAAAAGTGCTGGAACGAGCCAAAGTGGTCAATCTCAGATTCAATCCTGTCATGTGTAAATTTCGTCTAAGCCAAGTTTCCTATGTAGGCCACATCTTCACAAGTGAAGGTCTAAGAGCAGACCCCTCCAAGACCTCAGTCATCACTGCAATGTGCCCTCCAACTGATGTTCCTTCACTACGGCATTTTCTTGGTATGGCAAACTACCTCACTAAATATATTCCAAATGCTCCCCAGGCACTGCCAGACCCAAATAACAGAAAAAGGGACACACACACAACACACAGACAAGGGAACACAGGGGGAAAAGACACCTAGACACAACATATTTGCAAGTGACACACCACCTTAGGGAAGATCACTGAAGTAGCTGAGCCTTTCTCTTGTAACGTGAAACATCATTTTACTGGTCAATAAAAGAATCATTTTGTTTGTTTTTGGTTAATGTTACTTCTATATGGTACACAATTTCTGTATAACACATCGTGTATGTTTCATAAAGTTTTTTCTGTGTTTAGATATTATTCAGACTTTATATTATATATTATTCTTGTCTGGGTGCCTCTGTGTGTCTTTGTAGTCATTACATGATCCATTTCTTCCAAAGTTTACTGATTCTGACTCTGTTCCTGCCCACAGATGTAGGTTAGCAATCAAAAATGAGACAGGTCAAAAGTGGTTTAATACATTTCAACATAAACAGGGACACAACTGAAAAAACAAATGTTTATTTCAAAATGGGTTGTTTGGTTGAGTACATGGGACATTTTCTTTGATGCATAAGGCAGTGAAAACCAGTCCTGAAAAAGTCCATTGTCCCACACACTCATCACACTCTTCTCCCCAGAAGTTTTTTCCTTTCCCCTTGTCTGCCAGACTGCAGTGGTGGAAGCCACCCCTTTCTCGGACGTCCACTGTTATGTCACGTGGAGCTGCAGGAAAAGGAGCAGGGGGGATCCTCAAAAAAGGAGGAGGGATGTAAGACAGGCTCACAAAGACCCTATTGTTTAGTTCATTTAATCACGTTTTAATGCATAGCCATGCTGATTTTCTCAAACCGCCGTTCTGCTTTTCTCATCAAACCTCTCAGCTGCTGGGCTATTAGAGGCAAAGCTTGTCCCACCCACATGATGAGTTCCAATTAATTGTCTGAAAGAAAAAAAACAAAAACAATTAGAAAGCCACCCAGTCAAATAGGGAGCTGGCATGGAAGTCAGAACGTAGAGGAGGAGAAGGAGGAGGAAGGAGGGGGCGACTGGATAACACACTGTTACAAATGCAGCAATACTTCAGCCTCAATCGCACCAATCCCGAATGCAGACAAATGGAAACTCCTGTTGTGTGGCAGGGCAGAAATAAATATATCTGGTTTAAACACGACTTTTTCAAAGCACCTTAAGTCCACTTCACTCCATGATCCCATTATGCTTGTGAGACTGTGGGGAATTATATTGCCACAGAGTGCAAGGAGAAGGCCGAGTTTAAAGGGGAGCTTAAAGCATCCTGGTGTTATGTGCCAAATTCAACAGTGGAGCACTACTTCTGTGTTTGGCAGTATTGAATGAATTATACTGTATTATATCTTTGGACACTTTGAACTTCTGGCCAGAGCTTTGCCAGGCCCACAAAGAAAATAGTCACTTGCAAATGTTTAAACAACCCCAGTCAAAGTACGTTGTTTTATTTGTCTTCTCGATACGTTAAATTCAACAAATAAGTGGTGCATTATGAATTAAAATAGATGAATGTGTTCTCTTTTAGAGTATGTGCACTTTTTATTATTTAATTCAACCAGGGAGAGTAAAACCAGATACATCTGTATATTTACACTCCTGTATACACATATGTGCATACAAGTTAAAAAGGTATGTAAACAAAAGGACAGACTTTTAGATACCACTTTCAGGTCCAAATAAGGCCCATTCTGAGTGTTGTGTACAAACCAGAGTATGAACCTGAATGAGTTTATGGCCAGAGTGCATGGAAAAACACAAAATACACTTCATGCATAATCATGAGAAGGAATACAGGAGAAAACATTTAAGGGTAGAAGTATTAAAAGTGAAACTACATGTTCACTAAAGTTTGAGAAACTAGGGGCAGCTGGTTTTGAGTGGAATTTTATCTTCTGAAAATCAGGTGTAGGATGAGATGCATATATTTGAGAAGACTATGCACAAAATATGTTATGATGCAGGTAGAATATGAGCCCGCAGGCTGTGTCATTGTTTCTCAGGCCGGTTTCTTTAGCTGGAGTAGGATTACACCCTACTATAAACTGTTCATGGAAATGAAACTCATTTTCTTAACTGCTATCTCTTCATCACTGAACTTTCATTGTTTCCTTTGTCTCCTGCTTGTTTGCAGCTCTGTTTCACTGCTCCTTTTAAACTGTGATCCTCATAAGTGAGCAGATAGTGGGCAGGGCCTAGCACGGTTTGAATCCGCAGAGTTTATAGTGTCTTGTGCTCCAAATGAATGTCCATGATTTTGTTATAATTGTGTGATCTTTCAGATTAGAACCGTATCAGATTACATTTGTTCTTTTATTCCTCCGTTGTCCCAGTAGCAAAACATTTCAATTGGGTAGGCCTGAGAAAATGTGAGTAAGCCATCTTAGTAGACAATTTCCTTGACCTGCAGTGTCATACCCCTAGGCTGTACACATCAGTGAGAATGGTGGATTCACATAAAACTAACCAACACTCAAACACCCTTCACTATGAAGCATGTGCCCGCTCACCATAAACATGTTCGCCCAATGAAGACAGCAATTTCATTTCATTCATTCTCTATAACCACTTATCACTAGGGTCACATGTACTCGGAACCTATCTGGGGTCAATGGTTACAAGCCGGGGGGTCACCCTGGGCAGGGCACCAGCCCACCCTGCATACACACACACACACACACACACACACACACACACACACTATTCACTAACACACTCATGGTCAATTTAAACCCCCAGTTCCCCTGACACATGGATTGTGGGAGAAACCAGAGACCCACGCCTCCACACAGAGAACATGCAAACTCCACAGACAGAAGGCCAGGACCCGGATTTGAACCCCAAACATGGGGTTGTGACACAACACACTACACTACTACTAAATTTGATCATCTTAAAAAAATCGAGGTTAATACAATTTTACCCATTTGATTGGATAGAGATACTGATTTGGTTTAATTCCTAAACACAGAAATGAAAGATTCAGACCTGGGGATCTGTCCACTATATTTTGGTCAAACAGTCAAATTATCCAAGGTATTCTGCCATATGGTTTTGTTTAGTTTATTTTTTCCTTTCGTGTAATGTTCCCAGACAACACAGTACTATAGATGGAACAAAAAGGGTTTAGATAGAGAGCAGCGGAAGTGCGTGTTGTGTTACCGAACCCATTTGTGCTCATGCTCATGAGCAGATAACCATCGGAACACATTGTTACACAATATTACCCGAACGTGTGAAATCCAAAAGCATAAGTATACACTCTTTGCTCCATAAGCACACTCACAAAAAACAATCCAACACAGAAAATAGAAATATGAGCACTTAGCAGTCATAAAATCACAATACTTTATTAATCCCCAAGGGGTAATTGCTTTGTGTACAGTTGCAGCGCTTCAGAAAAGTATTAAAGAAAAGAGAAGAAAAAAAAGAATATAAATCTAAGGATTGTATATTGTCAGAGTGAGGATCTGTACAGTTTTATGGCCACAGGCAGGAAGGATTTCTTATGGCACTCAGTAGTGCATTTAGGAAGAGTCATCCTACTACTGAATGTACTCCTGTGTCCAATCAATGTGTTGTACAGCGGCTGGTAATCATTGTTCAAGATGACCATTAACTTGGACAGTGTCCTCCTCTCCAACTCGACCGCTAGAGAGTCCAGCTTTTCCCCAACAATGTCACCAGCCCTGCGGATCAGTCTGTTCCTAAATGAAAGCACTGGCCAGCACAGACTGGTAAAACATTTTAAGCATAGTCCTGCAGATGTTAAAGGACCTCAGCCTCCTCAGGAAAAAGAGGCACCTTTAGCCCTTTTTGTAGAGGACATCAGTGTGCTTCCACCAGCCCAGTCTGTTATCAAAGTGGACATCCAGGTACTTGTAGTCCTCGGCCACATCCACACTGACCCCCTGGATGGAGACAGGTGTTACCTGCTCCTTGGTCCTCCTCAGGTCCACCACCAGATGCTTTGTCTTTGTCACTTTGAATTGGAGGTGGTTTTTCTCACTCCATGTGACAAAGTTGTCCTCTCCCTTACTATTACAGCCAATCATCGCCGTGTCATCAGAAAACTTCCAGAGATGACAGCAGTAGCTGAAGTCTGTGGTGTAAAGGGTAAAGAGGAAAGGAGAGAGAACAGTCCCTTGTGGGGCACCAGTGTTGCTGACCACCCTGTTGCAAGCGCACATACTGTTGTCTGGAGGTGAAGTAGTCAACTATCCAGGACACTAGGGGAGGGTCCACCTGCATAGCTGTCAACTTCCACTCAGAAGAGTTGGCTGGATGGTGTTGAAAGCACTGGAGAAGTCAAGAAACATGACTCTCACAATGCTCGCTGCCTTGTCACAATGCTCGCTGCCTTGAGTGTAGACACGGTTCTTAACAGTACTGGTTGTACCTCATTTACACATGCAGTAGTAAGTTGTCCTTTGAGCCATACCATGGGTACCCATTTAATTTTTTTAACGTTCACTTTAGTTTAACGTTCTGTCACTGAGGTCTTCTAAACTGATGATTTTTACAGACAACAAAGCAGATCTGATTTTGACCAAGCAGACAGTTTCATTCCTGAAATTGGTCCAAAAGGTTCTTTATATCAAGCATGTGTTGTCTTTAAGCAGTAATCTGGATGTCTATTTTGTATGAAACTGAAAGTGAATATGATGGTTAAACAGTAAAAAAAAAAAAGCAATTGTAGCATTAGGAACTTTCCTTTCGCTCTTTCCATCTACTCTGTAAACGCACAGACTCACACAGTGAATGGCAAAGGTATTACAATCAGAAAAGTTGTCATCAGCGGCAAAGCAACAGCAGAGTTCACCTCATTCACTGCCAGATCACACCCAACAAACAGGCTTGAAGATCCAAGTATTAAGGCCACCCCACAATTAGTACTTAGATAAGAATCACTCTACTTTCTACTCATTTGAGATGATTCATTTAAGTTCCTGACCTTCTGGTCATCCATCCCCACACCCCCGAAAAATAAGAGCCTTTTTACATGGAACTCGCATTTCTCAGGCTTCACATTTAACCCGTGCTGGTGTAGGCAACGAGGGACCTTGCAAACATGCCCTGTGTGTTCGGACACATCTTGTGAATAAATTAGAATGTCATCCAGGTAGACTACTGATTTACTAGACTACTGTTATATGTTGGCTGAACATGCGTTTGGTTTTAGTGTTTGAGCTTGGGCTTTACAGCCAAGATTCCAGTAACCTTTAGAAATTTGGTTTTCATCAATCGTCTTTTAAGAGGAAGGAAATTCTAGTATTCTTTTTCTGTAGTCAATACATAAAGCAATGCTACCAGCCTATGTTTCCTCTCCTTTCAGTTTCTTTAGTGGAATAAACAGCTGATTATTGGCTGTACGAAAAGTCTTTTCCTCCTGTGAACCTGTGTTGCAGACAATGCTACTCCAAGTCAAGGTTGCTGGCACCAGCTGATCTACCATGGTATCTAGCTGATTCAGCTGGGATTGTTGGACAGCTACTTGTTGTTGAAGCTGGTCTTCGTCACCAGGTAGGAGGATTCCTGCGGTGTTCATTTGTTTGGTGCGGTCATCTGTCACGGCAAGCGGGCTAGCATGACACAGGCAGAAACCAGCTTTCGTAAAAAGAAACTTTAATCAACAGAAAAGCGAGAATCTGAGCTCGCTGAGCCCCAAACAAAAACAAGCTTAGTTCAAAACACATTTACAGGGTTGTTCCCGGAGGACCTTCACTCTTTTGGAAATCCAAACTCGCAAAAGGGAAAGCAGCCAGTACAGATCCTCCACTCTCATGAAGCTGCTCCTAAAGAGACCACTCACAGTTTTAAGCATGCATAGACAAGGGGATTACAAAAGACAAAGAGTCACAGGTCAAGAAGTGTGCATAAATGAAAAGTGCCACTTGGGGGGCTGGATCAGGTGGATGCACTGAAGGCTTTACCAAAGTTTAAGCAAAGATACCCAACCCGAGTGTAGCTTGGATCAATCAGCTGGGACAGAGAAGCTTGGACAAAGTAGCTGGGTGACCGCACACATTCTCTCTGGATCGACTGGGCTATTTAAGGAAGACCGGACTAAGGAAGACTAATCACAAGACATAACTGATCATTCACTCATGAAACTCAAGTGGACACATACTTACATTTACGCCATTTGGCTGACGCTCTTATCCAGAGCAACGTACATCAGTGCTTAAGAAGTCCACAACTGTTTCTTACCTGAAAAACAGCTTAAATCCTTGTCAACTATTTAACCAAGATACTGCCGTCAGAGCATCTAAACAACTGTCAAATAATAAATAGCCAACACCTACCCAACAATACACAAGGCATAGAGAACAACGCAAGCCATAGAGAAGTCGAGGGAAAGGATTTTTTTTTCTAGAAATAAGTAAGCAGTAGGAAAGGGACATAGTTAGTTGCCGAAGTGCTCCTTGAAAAGGTGAGTCTTCAGGCGACGCTTGAAGACCGTGAAGGACTCTGCCGATCGGACCGGAAGAGGGAGTTGATTCCACCACTGGGGAGCCAAGACTGAGAAGAGTCTTGATTCATGTTTCCCTCTTCACTTGAGCATCAGAGGACGAGAATGACACGTTGTTTGATCAGTGTTGTAATGTATGGTGGTGCGAGTCCGTTTTTGGCCTTAAAAGCAAGCGTTAAGGATTTGAACTTAACACGAGCACCACAGGGAGCCAGTGAAGGTTCCTTAGTAAAGGTGTGGTGTGAGTGAACTTAGGAACATTGAACACTAACCTGGCAGCTGCATTCTGAATCTGAAGTCCAGCCAGTAGAGAGTTGCAGTGGTCCAGTTTGGAGATGACCAGGGCCTGGACAAGAATCTATGTACCTAGGTGCTTAGCAACCCTGCTAATGATCTAATGAAGCCTAGTGCTTGATCTAATGAAGCCTAGAGTGTGAATGAGGCGGCCCAGACGTGAGAAAACAAGCAGGTTTAACAAAAATACAAGAACACCAACACAGCTAAAATGACCATAACCAAGTTCCAAAAGCTAGTTTTCCAAAGAGCAGCATAACATGAGCCTCCAAAAACACACGCTGATTTAGACAAGGGGTGATTTTACTAATTGAGGAAATGAGAACACCTTTGCAGGGGCAGAGACAGGAACTAGACACAAGTGAGCAAGATAACAAGGGGGCAGGGTTAAGGTGGGGCCAAAACATACTCACATGGAGCAGACACATGAACAGACACATGGGGAATGTAATTAACATCAGGCCAGAAAATATTACAAAAAGCCAAAAAGCTAAGGAACAGGAGAAAGCACAGTAAAGCAGCATGTGACAACCTCACCAAAGTGCCCTGTGCTAACCAGAATCTTTGTCCAGTCACAGGTTTTGTCAGTTTTACTCTATAGTTTGAGAAGATAGTATTTTAATTAGTGTTGGTTATCGATTAATTTTTTTAAATCTAGATTACTCTCACTTTAATCTTGGAATTAATCTAGATGAATCTAGATTAAAATGGCTCATCTGAATTCTGCCGAATGTCTGAAGCCCCCCCAAAATGATCCCAAGCCACCCTAAATTGTGACGGTCTCGGACTAAACCTGCCCTGGTTCCCGGTCACGTGCCTGTTTTTTCTATTTTTAGTTGGTCACGTGGCTGTGGTTTTCGGTTTCCTTTTGTTTCTTTTCTGTTTGTTTCCTCTGTTTAGTTATGTTTGTTATTTAGACTGGTTCCGCCTTTGTGGCGATGAGGCCTAGGGCCGCATTTAGGTTCATGTCATGTTCTTGTGTTCTGTTCCCCACGGTGTCCACCAGATGTCCCCATTTGTCCTCTGTCTTATGTCTAGGTCTCCTGTCATGTTCACGGTCCCTCTGTCTCTCCCTCTGTCCCCTCCTGCTGGTTCCTGATGTCTCCTAGTGTCTCCTCGGTCCCTTCTGCTTCTCTGTTCCCTCCTG